>OZ007530.1:13060453-13118244 GCA_963931895.1 Eupithecia pulchellata
GGTAGTTTGCAGACGGTGCGTTGCGTGCGGCGTCGTTCCCGTCGTCGCTGGGTCGCGCCCTCGGGCGCGCGCGCGGTCGCCAGGGCGCCGGCGGACGGGGTACCTACCGAGCCCTGGCGGGCGGCGCGGCGGCGCGGCGGAGTCCTGCCTGCGTTGCGGCATGACGAAGGGACTACCTACCCTTCGTTTACATAATGTGGTTTGGTTGGATATCGATATTTGTTCTCCAACTACCTAGGTAGGTACACAGATAGATACCAATGGACATATTACTTAGACTGTAGATAGGCTGCCATCAGGTAGCTGAAGACGGTACTACGGTAACATTTAGACCAGGGTTGGTACACTAGCATACCTCCTATACAGGGCTGTGCACTAAAACCGAAAGGGGGTGATTCTGCACTCCGAGGGGAATGACGGGATTTTTAAATTTCTAAAAGCTTTACCAATAAATTCATTTAAAGAACTTTTATTCCTCCTACATTAAAAAAAGCTTTCGCAAATGTTTCTGCTTGTTTTGATCATTTCATTTTGAAATACGTACCATAACTACCCACGTTACCTGATGGTGGTGAGTTTAATAGGTAAGTTACCTATGCTTTTACCACAAGCATCGTTCGTGAGTTTCAATCACTGATGACGCCAGTCAACTTTGACGTAATTGATTGTGATGGGAATTCCATACATACCTTACTAAGTAGCCAGAATCATTCTAACAACTGACAAATAGACACTAAAACAGGATAAGTTTTATTCAATGAGTGACTAACCAGCCCCTGAAATTGAGATCGTGTTCTGACTCAACTACGCCTACGCGCTACGCAGTGAACATGAAACAACCCCGCCGCGCCGCCCCCGGGACCCGTAATGCGGTGACTCATTCGTAATTTTCATCTCCATGAAAAGATGTACGTTGTACCTACCTAGGTAAAAGCGCTATGTGCGTGATCCACCCAATTCCGTGTTCCATCAACCGATTGTTCCATCTAACTCCCCTCGTCACCAAAATTCGTCTTCTAGCTTGACTTGATTAGGTATAATATGAAAAAATATTGTATCCATACTGGTAGGTAGGAAGTAGGAACTAGCACTAGGGGCAGGCCCGGATTAAGGGATCCAGGACCCCTAGGCACTTGGTATTTGAGGGCCCCTCTACCCGACAAAATTTTTTTATGCACCAAGCGCCCCCACCTCCCCCTAGCCGATCAAGTACATTTTATTAGCATATTCAGTGAATAATCAGAATAATCATTATATTACAGACAGGGCCGTAGCCAGAAATACTATTCGGGGGGGGTTCGAGCCTTAGAGATTGGTATGCCAGCAATAAAGAAAAAAATGTGAGAAACACAAAAAATAATAACTTCGAGCGTAACATTTTCGGGTAACAAAAAAGTTAGTAGTAGTAGTTAAGGGGTAGGCTATAACAATTCATACTAACTATTTATAAGTATGAAAACATAAATAACAGCCAGAGGAACGAGCCTTGACATATTGTAGTTTTTGCGGTCATTGGAAATGGTTGAGAAATGAATACAATATAAATGTCGTCAAGTAGAGTGAGACACATTTTTTTTTTAAATTTGTTAGGCATGCTATGAATAGACAAGAAAGGAAAGCTCTTAACTTTTCTTTCTTGTTTTGACAATTAGGTTTTTTGAGGATTAACAAAATAACTCCTACTACAGAAAGAATGGCGAGCGAAGCGAACCGCCAAATTTTTGACTTATTTTCGGCAGGCTGATAAAAATGACCAAATGAAAATGAAAAGACTACAGAATTAACGGCGAGCGAAGCGAGACGCAATGTTTTTTAGCGACTATTCGGATGTTCTGTAAACTAGAATCAAGAGTGACAAAAGATTATGATTAGCGAACCCTGAAACTTTTAGAGCCTTTGCGGTGGTAATTATGTGAAGTAAGCAAGGTAAAAAGACAAAACATGTTTTTTGTATTACTTTTTCGGATGGTCTCGTGGTAGTACTATAGGTAATAAAAATTAAAACAGTGAGCGGAATGAGCGTCGATATTTTGTTATGTTTGCGGCCGCTGAAAATGGTTGAGAAATTGTGACATTTTCGCAAGGTTGTTAAAAAGTTTTAAATAATTGAGAATTAACGGCGAGCGGAGCGAGCCGCGAAATTTTTTGTGACATTTTCGGTCTTTACCAAATAGTTTAGAAAAGTATGTTATAAAAAAGACATAACAGTAAACGGAGGGAGCAATTCAATTACGGAAAAACAAGAAACTAGGTCTATTGATTTACAAAATAAAAGTAATGTCGTGATCTGCCTGCCTAGCTGGAATCGGCCGTAAATGAATGCGATGCGTGCACCCAGCGCATTTACATAAAATGTTGAGACGAATTTTGACGAAAAAAAGTTTGAGTTTTCAAGAGAGAATAATTTAAAGAAATATTTAAGTGCGACGTACTTACATACAATACAATGTACATAATGTAGATACACAATAGGAATCGCATGGCACGGAGCGCCAAACTGAACACATAGTACCTACGTCGTTTCTTGCCTACCTTTTATTATTTGGAAAAATAAATGTTAATTTTTCGGGCAAGCCTGACTTTAGGGGTATGAATGTTCCGCCATGAGGGCCCCTAGGCTTGCCGGGCCCCTAGGCCCGGGCCTTGTGGGCCTAGGGGCTAATCCGGGCCTGACTAGGGGCCTATTCAGTGTAGTCCTAAAAGAATCTTGTACCTGTTATCAGTAAAGTTGTTGATAAAACAATTTTAAGTAGGTACATACAATAATACAGTCTGTATAAAATATTAATTAAAAGGTGGCTTAGTTAATTTAAAGTCAAAAGAATCGCAAGGTAGGTATGGTATTGTTGTAATATAATCCCATTTTATATTAGTAGGTAGGTATTATTTTATACCAATTAATTAATTTCGTTTTAGCAAGGTTAAGAAGATATAATATATTAATTTATACAATGTTATAACTGATTTAAGAATTAAGAACTTGACATGTAACTCATAATTTTTATCAATAAATAAACTGAACTATGTTAGCTATTGAATGTTTCTATTATTGTTCTAATTGTCTGTTATTGTGTAGATAATATCATTATAAAGGTAGTACTTAGAGCAGTTAGTTATACTATAATTGAATTTATCTAGACTTGTTAATAACCGACCACTAAAGCATTTATTAAAACAAAGAAAATTCGTAACAGAATAAAACAGTTACCTATACATACAATTAGTATTTTATTTCCTGAAAATCTAAGACGTCACCAGAAGGCGGAGAGGCCGAACACCTATGGCAGCATTGCTACTACCTATAGACTTGTATTCGGTTTATATCACAGAAATCTGAATAATAAGTTCCCGATTTCAGTGGTTTCTATTCTGTATGTACACTGCCTTAAAAATAAAAACATTATTTCATTATTTATTAGTGAACTAGCTACTGCCCGCGGCTTCGCACGCGCCTTTAGGCAGCCTTGTCCATCGCTAGGATACCATTACTACCCTGCTTTTCATTAGCGGGGCGCGAAAAGATAACAGACTGACAGACAGAATTAAAATAAAGTCAAATCAATCCTTTATTTGCAAGAATTTGAACCTGTATCACAGTATACATTGCCTGTATTCAGCCTACACGCGGGCGTGCAAATATTCTGTGAGTCATAAACTATTAAATATTAATTACTTTCGCTCCCATAGCGGACTTTTACTCTTGATTTCGTTTTTTACGGATACGGGGAGCGACGGATTTTAACATTTTAGAAAGTTAAAAATAAGGTAAACTTTTGTTAATAGTGTAAGTGGCGGCAAAATGGTTTGATTTAGCGAGAACAAAATATTTCTTTCAGATTCCATAATTCATTGCTCGCTGTGTCTGTGCTACCACCAGAGAAATAAGCGTCATTTTTTCCATATACATAATAAAAATGTTTCTAAACGTCAAAAAGAAATGAAGAGCAAGTGAAATGCAAAGATATCGCTCTCTGGGGTGCGTTCAGAGGCTTAGGGTGCGGTTGTTTGGTGTAAATTTTAACTTACCCAAAGGTTCAGAACGACTCGGTTGTTATCAAAGGTTGTTATACGTCAAAGTTGACATTATCATGACAAAACTGACGTTACAGTTGCCGGACGTTCGTTTGTTTTGTTTTTGTTTTGCGGTTACTTTTAGGTAAATTGTATCTACTGACTGTAACTACGATCGATAACTGATAAATACTGAAAATTTTGAAATTTACTGTAGAAATCTTGATATGTAGGTAGATAACAAACTATGACAACGGAAAATATGACAGCTGTCAATGTCAGAGTGTTTTTCGTCGATCGAAACCGGTAAAAAGTTGCAACCGTCGGAGGTTGTGAACGCTCTAGTTAATAACAACCGAGCGTTTCTCCTGAGGTTATGAACGACCTAGTTGCACTCCGAGCGCGCTCGAGCGTAGGTTGTGAACGCAGCCCTGTTTCTCTTGCTGGTGCCAGAGATACGCATGCGCGACATTCTCATACGTCATCTGTCCGAATGTGACATTTTAAGCAGGCCGCCATCCGCCAATCATTTTCATTCATTTGTAGTGTGAACTCGCGCTCGTACGTACATTATCGCACACTTCGTACATTTTATTAACAAAAATTCGAAACTTCGCGTTAGCTGGTTGTTCTGTTCGGTCGAGCGAGCGCAAGTTTTTTCGTTATCCGCTTGCTTACTCGCCAACAAATTAGTAGAAACAACGTGTTTATTGTAATTCGTGCCTGTGAGTTCAGTGAAGTGTTACGGTGTGTGTTAAAAAGTGTCGTAGAAGACATAACCTGTGTCGATTCTTGGAAGTGTTGATTGCGAGCGAGACGAGACAAGACCTTGATAACTTGTTCCTTGGACGAGCAACAACGAGACAATTGTAACATTCATGCTGGAGGTACGTCTTTAGTTTACTTCGTATTGTGGAGTGGAGTTCTTGTTGTGTTGAACCCTGCCACTGACCGGGAAGTAACAAGTGTGTTGAGTGAGTGTAGTTTGCGGACACGGTGTGGTCCCGAAGTGTTTACTGTGCCGCTATGACGAAGCTAAATAAATGTGCGTTTTAAATTGTCGAGTGCTGAACGGCCGCGGTGAAGCGTCCGCCCGGTCCCTTGCCAAGAGCCATGGACATCGGCGGAGGTAACGACAGTGAGAGCCATGCATGCTGTTCACTTCATCCTGACATGCAAATTCACACCTTGTTGCGGCTAGCACTTTGCACGAATACTGTCCTATTGGCGGAAATATTTCAGTCAAGGGGGTTATGGTTTTGGGGTTAGGGTGTCGCAAAAAGGGTCCCACACTTAGAAAAATTTTCATCGATTTTGTATGGGGCTGGGACTTAGAAAAATTTTGATATATTTTTTTATATATATATAACATATATTTTTTCTTATGCCATCTTAAAGAGGGTCACTAGGGGTGCAACTTTGGTTCAGCTGATTGACCCCAAAGTTCAATGACCTCGGCGCTAGAGATAAAACTGTGTCCGATACAGATACAGATACCGATACAGAGCATTCCGATAAGAGTTGATTAGGTTCAATTTGAGTGGCGGATCCGACACAGAGTACCCCGACTCCACGTGGTCTTGTGCGTGGCGCCCCTAGAGTGTATATAATAAGCCGGAGGCGCGAAGGGAGTGCAGCCTCCGCCAGCCGTAACAAGGGACAGGCACCGCGCGAGCCGAAGCGGCTGAGGCTGGTCGCCGAAGGCGACCAAAAAGCCGAAGCTGCGGAGGTGAGCAGTGGTGCCTGTCCCTTGTTACGCAATGGCGGAGAGGCTGCACTTCCCGCAGCGCCGGAGCTATCGCGAACGCGATTCTTTACACTCGTCGTCGGGGACAATTAGGCGAGCACCGGCAATTCTGGGCTTTGATTCCGCGCCGTCCTAGTCCGGGATATACGCGGTGTATATCTCGTATGAGACGGCGGAATTGAGCAGCGTCGCTGGGGAGTACCCTCAAAATGTTTTGTCGGTACATGTACTCCCCCATGTACCACTTAATTTTTCGGTCGCTGCGACATGTTCTACAATGCCGTTTTAATTCCAGCCACTGCCGCTCTATGGTGTTGGTGTGGACTTTGACATTAATATTTGGGGAGTTAGGTATTTGCTCCCCAAGAGCGGCGTGGACCGGAATTTGCACAGTGCCGTTCACAAATTCTCTACTGTGGTTAACAGTAGAGTGTCCCCTCAAATTTAATCTTAGGTGCACGTTGGTGTATGCCCTATGCATGTCACTCATTACATACGAGTCTCGCTCTACGTTAGTGCTTATAATGCGATCTAAGGTAGGGCGAGACTTGTCCGCAATCAGTTCAATGTGGACTTTTTTTGTAAGGCGGCTTATACAGCCGAAAGCCCACGTTTGGCTCCGAAGAATCCGACCGCGGTGGTATTTTCGGGTGTATAGGTGAGTTTCATCTACTTCGACCACATCTTCGGGGCCGCCAATCGCAATGCGATCGTGGGCTTCGGCTACTTCACAAACCTCTCTTAGGTAGTGGAAGATTTGTATAGCCGCCTTTTTGGTAACGCCAACGTCTCGTGCGGCTCTACTTACGTTGTCCCGCCTCAAAAAGTGCATTATTAGCTGGAGCGTAGCCAAAATGGGCAGTTTACTTTTTTCGAAGAAGGTGTTTTTGAGGGGGGACAAGGTACTCCTGCATGCACGGAGTCCACACCGCCAACGGAATCCGATTTTATACGAGGGGGCCGTGTCACGGTTCATTGGCCTCCTGCAGTTAGCGCAATTTGGTATTACAGACCGTATTAATAGCCATGCTAGCGAGGCTTCTACTGCCTGTTGTTCCGACCTGATTACGGCCCCGAACTTCCAAATGGAAAAATTTCGGGCCAAAAGCAGGTCAAAATATGGGTTAGGGTGTCGCAAAAAGGGTCCCACACTTAGAAAAATTTTCATCGATTTTGTATGGGGCTGGGACTTAGAAAAATTTTGATATATTTTTTTATATATATATAACATATATTTTTTCTTATGCCATCGTAAAGAGGGTCACTAGGGGTGCAACTTTGGTTCAGCTGATTGACCCCAAAGTTCTATGACCTCGGCGCTAGAGGTCAAAGTGTGTCGTTCAGTTTCAAGGCGAAAAAGACTTAGAAAATTTTCAACATGTATTTTTTTATATATATATAACATATATTTTTTCTTATGCCATAGTAAAGAGGGTCACTAGGGGTGCAACTTTGGTTCAGCTGATTGACCCCAAATTTCTATGACCTCGGCGCTAGAGTTCAAACTGTGTCCGATACAGATACAGATACCGATAGGTACAGAGCATTCCGATAAGAGTTGATTAGGTTCAATTTGAGTGGCGGATCCGACACAGAGTACCCCGACTCCACGTGGTCTTGTGCGTGGCGCCCCTAGAGTGTATATAATAAGCCGGAGGCGCGAAGGGAGTGCAGCCTCCGCCAGCCGTAATAAGGGACAGGCACCGCGCGAGCCGCAGCGGCTGAGGCTGGTCGCCGAAGGCGACCAAAAAGCCGATGCTGCGGAGGTGAGCAGTGGTGCCTGTCCCTTGTTACGCAATGGCGGAGAGGCTGCACTTCCCGCAGCGCCGGAGCTATCGCGAACGCGATTCTTTACACTCGTCGTCGGGGACAGTTAGGCATCGATCAAAATTTTTCTAAGTCTCAGCCCCATACAAAATCGATGAAAATTTTTCTAAGTCTAAAATAAATATTTTTTTTTTGTTTTTCCTGAAAATTTCGGCTATCTCTTTTGTAACTATTACAATATTACTAATTTAAAAAAAAAAAAAAAAAAAAAAATTTGTATGGGACCCTCTTTGCGACACCCCGACCGGTTTTGGTGCACTTGGTCGGGGAAAACTTGTAGAAGTAGTTTGTTTTTTGGTGTAGGTAGCAACTGGAGAACTGGGTTCATTTTTTTCCTTTAAATATTTTAGAAGTATGTGTAGAAAATGTTAATGTTATGATAAGCTGCTTTTATAATATTTTTTATTAATTTTGGCTGGTGTAATTATACGCTATTGTTAAGTTAGTGCCTAGATAATTTTTATTTTAGGTATCATTGAAGTTGTTATTGGGTGCAATGCAATCAATAGCATCTTAAATACAATAACACATTCTGTCCAGCTAGTCCTGATTCACCAAAAATTTGTTTTACCTTGTTCCTTTAGCTTGGGAACTTCCATTAAAAAATTATATATTTTACTTAGCTTTGAGGAAAATAATTAGTCTACTTAGTTTCTTTCTTTTTCCTATTATAAATTTATATATATATACCTTTTAATAAATAAAAGGCATCTGAAGAATAATTAAGTTTTTTTTGTGGCACAAAGTCATTTCATTAGAGTTCTTTACTTAATTGATATGAAATGAATAAATGTGTGACAAGTATGTGCCCAAAGTTGTTGGAACACCTTCACAACTAAACTAAATACAAAACAAACACAATTACCATGAATTTATTTCATCAAACATTCACTGCAAAATTACTTTTATAAAAACCAATTTTCTTGTAATTAAATTATAATTTTGTTTCTTGATTGTTTTGTTATGAGTGCAATAAAGAATTTTCTATCTCATGACTTTTCAATAAATCTCATGGTTTCAGAATTCCCCTTAATGGCCCTGAAACAAAACTCACCTTTTGCCATTGATACTCAATATAAACATACTTATAACAAAACATGTCAAAGTGGGACTTAATTTAATAAGTTATTTATTTATTACAACCATTCAAGGCAGATACTTGTTTCTGAATATCATTTCAGAGTTAAAGGAAGAAATATTAAATAAAAAAATAGAGATCAAATTTAGAATGTACCATCAAATATGTACCTATTATAGTGTCAAAATCGTAGCAGTCCCTTTGTCATTGCTATAACCAAAATCCTTTATTAATAAAACCAATTTCACAATTTAGTGCGCACCCAGGATCAAATAATTATTATCAAAGGACATACCATGTAGTACAGGTATGACCAATTATTAATCAGCAGCACATAATAATAGATACACATTTGCAATTGCAGATTACTACTATTAATGAGCTCAAGCTCGCTCATAGCATAATGTATTACCTTTTGTACAGTTGCACACATAATTTCAGTAATAAATTAAAAAGCAATTCCATTCCACCTGGTATTATTGTAGTGGTGTCAACACATGAGGGGCGGCGTCTCGGTGGCGCCTCCACACACTTTGCAGCGGGGACCCTGATTGATGATAGGGACCAAGTTCCATACATAGGTGATAGTGAATTTTTTGTTCACAACTGTACCAATTCATTTATTGCATAATATACATCTAAATAATTGTGTACAGCGTGGTACCTTTATTAAGTAGTAATAGTTAGTAACTACCTACAGATGCAATTAGTTTTATCTGCAGCCTATGTTAGAGCACTATTACCACTCATTGTATGAATTTTTACTTGTATAAGTGCTTTTTGTAAGCCTTAAGAAATAAAATTATTGAAATCTGAAACTGCTGGACATAGGCACCCCATGTTAAGTGCTCTTGAGAATGGGCCTCTTACGAAGCTTTATGAATGCTACTGGAATAAGGTGACTTCATGAGTTTCATATCTAACAGTAATATTACCTGAGTTTAACAATGGTGTTGGCTTAGAAAGAACAGAACAGACAGTTCAAAGTTTTCAGCTTGCTTTTCATCTAATTTGAGGAGCAAATCTTATTGAATTTGTAAAGATGCTGAATAGAACACCGATCCTTAATTCAGCTTTTTACTTAATTGGAACAACATCGATTGGCATCTATTCTATAGTTGGCTGTTAGCACTAAAACGCACATTTATGAACTAACGCACGAGCTTCGTATCACGTAGAAAGACATACAAGATATAGGAGAGTGGAGACAGCTCTGGAATGAGACGCTTGCCTGACGCGTGTCGGTTTGCAGGTGACATCGGCGCGCTGCAGCTGAGCGCCGGCGCCGGGCCCGGTGACGGCGAACAGGAGAACGTGAATATCAGTGATGTCCGTGAGTACTTCATTCTGTCAGCCAGCACTGAGCGGCCTCCTCGTATCGACCGCATGCGACCGCTGCAATAACCTGCGACATGCCTGTTACATACGTGAAGACCTCTGACGCGCGACACGGTGGGCGAAAGTCTACTTGCGACGCAGGTTGCGGGTTCGATCCCTTCTTGTCCGAAGGGATCGATTGTGTACGATCTACAAATATTTGCTCGTCCTGGTGTTTTGGATGTTTTGTATGAATTAAATCGATTATCATCATTAATCTATCCCAGAGAACAATCTCCGTGCCAGGGGGCAGTTATCTAGTAAAGCATAACATAAAGCTCTGGTTAGCTTAGATTTAGTTAGTAATGTGTGAAGCTGCGTTATTTATTATCAGGTAGTCAATATGAACGCGAATACATCGATATTAATTCGAAGATTAATTACTTCAGTCATTGAGCCTAATGTCCAGAAGAGTGTTTAATCCAATGCTCTGCCTCTTTAAGACTTGGTTTGAGCTACGCACCTTTGTCCGCAGTGGAAGCGATCACACTCGCGGACCCCCTGTTCGGCGGCGGCGTAGACACGATGGCGCGCCCCCCGGCCCGCCAGCCCAGCGTTGAGATCGAGGAGCAGCCTGCCTCCAAGGCACTCAGGTTAGTCACGCACCATAGACCCTTCCAGCATTTTTAAAAAGACGATGATGATCAAATTAAATTATAATAATAAATAGTCTTTAATAAACATGTATTGTCCTAATTTTTATCAAATTAACCAATCACGAATGTTTTAAAAGGTTTTATATCTCTACTATACTGTCCCATCTCTTTGAACAATAGGTACCTAAGTTTGTCGTGCTGGTAAGTTTTCCCAACATCTTTACTGACCAATGAACTCATATACTCCCTCTGCTTAGTCTGAAATAACCGTCTGGAGAAGGAAGCAGGTCCTCTCACAACAGGATTAGCGGCATCAACCTCGTACTCACGATAATGCCGCTCCTCACACTGTAGTTACACTTACACAGGTTACACGGTTAGTGCCGGGCCTCGCCTGTCTCGACTTGGGTTTCATTTTCTTAAGCGCGGAACCATAATAATTTTTTTTCTTATACAACTTTCCGCTACAACATCAGCTATCTCCCAGAGAAAGTGGCGTCAAAATTGATCTAGCTCTTTGTTGAGATAAACTAAACAAACTGATAGGAATCTAACGTTTTGCTACTATAAGTGCCTACCGTGTGTTAATATATTCATGGGCATTTAGTAGAAAGCTGTTATTTTAACATTACAAACAGGACACTTAAATTGTATAAACTTGTACCTATATATAGATGAGCAAAGTTCCATAGTGTCTGTTTGACACGCGAATCACCATGACATCCGACAGCCCCTCGCCCCATGAGGACATGCGGGCTAGGGGCTCATTAATAACTGCATATTTACAAGAGATTGCACCGCTCTGCAGTTACATAAGTCCGACTGCCACAGGTTCCTGACACGTGTCGTGTTGGAACCGGTGCGTGATCAGCCCTTTTTCCAATTTCACTCACCAAGATTCGATTTGGATCCATCTGAGGGCTCTGGCATACGAGCGTGGTTCCTAAGAAAGTTTGGGGGTGACTTTTCCCAGCTGAAGGATAGTAGATATAGGCTAGACTAGAAAATCCATAAATAGGTAAATATTCGCTCTGGGTAGGAGTTTATACTTTTAAAGAAATTGTAGCTGAAGAACTTCCTGATTTATAGGACTTGCTCAACTTGATAAGCAATGACTTGCAATCATTGATTATTATAATATTTAGATAGCAAGCTATCCACTCATGTATTGATACAGATATGTAGGCATTTACAATGATCGAGTTTGATCTATAAATAATGATGAATAATGCCACATATGGCGCTCATTAGGAGAGGCCTATGTCCAGCAGTGGACTATTATAGGCTGTTGTTGATGTTGAGTTTGATCTTCGTCTTCATATCACCACGTTATCAGAGCCAAAAATATTTTATACTAGCGGTCCGCCCCGGCTTCCTTCGCGTGGTATTTAACAAATAGTTAACTTATGTAAATTTTTACATACATTAGATTACAATATTGAAGTTATCATACGGAACCCTTACTTTTTAAAAATATTCTATAGCATACATAGTTCATCAGGAATAATGTAGAACTCTAATGGTGAAAGAATTTTTCAAATCTGTAGAGTAGTTTCAGAACCTGTTCAATTCAAACAAACCAACAACTCTTCTTTATAATATTAGTATAGATTACGATGATGATTTGTGTAATTATTACCTTGTTAATCTTGGACCAAGATTTATTTATTTATAGCATTCATGTCCTTTACAAGATGTTACATTTTAATAGGTAGAAATTACATGAACCCTGTAAGGGCGTGGCATAATTCTGAGTTCTTAGTTTTACAATTTCATATTATTAATAAGTATTTAAATGTTTAAGATCGGTATAATACACACAATTTGTAAGCTTATCATATTTTATATGTCAAAAAATATATATTTATAGGTATTATTAAGTATTCAATTAAATATAATTATAGAAGCAATTCAATGAATGTCCAGAAATTTAAATGTCAATGAAAAAATTATTTTAAATGTCATATGAAGCATGATATGCCCACCCCTGTCAAACATTTTATGCTAGATAATAAAGTCTATGGTTCTTAGTAGATAATTGTCTTAATCTAAAATAATAATAATCAAACCTACTTTACACCTGTACAGGTTTTGTCATTAAGGAATTCAATCACAGTGTAGTAACATTTTCGTACAAGTAATAATTTTAATCTTGACTTAAAAATGTTGTCAAGTTTTTCATCTTTTATATCAGCTGGCAGTTTGTTATATATAGTTACTAACCTAGATTCTGGGCTCTTACTTACTATTTTTAGGGTTGAACATGGTTTAATTAACATATTTCCGTGGCGTCTATTATATTTCTCATTTTGTTCTGATTTAGATGTGTCTGTGTTTTCTTACAAAGAGCGACGCTTGAAGTATGTATATACACGGAAGGGTTAGAATGCTTTTTTCTATAAAATGTGGCCTACAGCTGTCACGGGTTGGGATATTTACCAGAATGCGTATACATTTTTTCTGTAGAATAAATAAGTCAATGACATCCACACTTTCACCCCACACAATAATTCCATAATTAAATAATGCGAAAGCCTGGGCATAACAGGCAGAAAGGGCGGTTTTATAATCTGTATTTGATTTGAGAATACCGAGCGCATATACCAATCTTGATAACTTTGATTTAATACTTTCAATATGGGATTTCCAGTTAAGGTTGCTGTCTATTGTGATTCCGAGTAATTTAAAATTATCTTGTTCTTTCAAATTAAGGCTTTTTTCAAGTGTAGTTAAGTTAAGTGGTTTTTTTTGGTAAGTTCTAAACTGTACCATTTTAGTCTTATTATAATTTATTTCCAGATTGTGGTCCTTTAGCCATTGCTCACAGTCGCTTAAAGTAGTTTTGATATAATTTATGTCAATATTTAGTGTGCTACTAAACAGCAAAGAAACATCATCTGCATATAAAACACAGGGAGTATTTATTGATTTAGGAAGGTCATTTATATAAATTAAAAATAGGTTGCATCCAAGAACGCTACCTTGGGGTATTGATGAATTTATAGTAATTATTTCAGAGGGTATATTTGTCAGTTCATGTGTTAATTTGTTAAAATTGTCTATTTGCACAAATTGTTTCCTGTCGCAAAGGTAGGACTTAAACCCAATATCTTTTGTTTAATCTTAAGTCGCCAGCTATACAATCTCTACGCTCATACGATATCATTCAGACTCCTAGAGATAGAGAGCGAGTACATGAGATAATTTAATTTTTTAAGTCTAATTCGTAATGGATTAGACTCGCCGATGAAATTGCAGTGCAAAGAAAATAATACATTGTTAATTTGCTAGATGTTTACTTGTCGAAATAGCTTTGTGATTGATAAACAAAATTCTGACAAGAGACTTCATCGTAGGGTATACCTAAGTCTAACTAACTAGCCTAGCTAACTTCTGTGTGTGGAGTACACACGCTCTATGTGTGTTATATTACACACAGCTGTATTATATTATCTGGGAAACGGGCCTGCGCCTGTCACATCCAGTTTCCCCGCAAAGCGACAGAAACAACAATTTCAACAATCAGATTGCAATCATCATCATCATCATCAGCCTATGTTAGTCCACTGTTGGACATAGGCCTCCCCTAATGAGCGCCATAGCGCCCTGTCTTCGGCTTGTCGCATCCAGCATCTGCCAGCAGTCTTTCGCAGATCGTCATCCCACCTGGCCGGAGGGCGTCCTACACTACGTTTACCAAGTCGCGGTCTCCACTCAAGAACACGTTTACCCCAGCGGTTATCGGTTCTTCGCGATATATGGCCGGCCCACTGCCACTTCAGTTTGCTAATTCTCTGAGCTATGTCGATGACTTTAGTTCTCTGTCGGATCAATTCGTTACGAATCCTATCCTTCAGAGAAACTCCGAGCATAGCTCTTTCCATAGCTCGCTGAGCGACTTTGAACTGGTGGACCAACCCTATCGTGAGTGTCCACGTCTCAGCTCCGTAGGTCATGACTGCCATTTTATGGCTGGTTTTATCATAAGGGGGATATTGCCCATAATCCCCACGCTGGGCATGCGGGTTGGGGATCGCAGTCCAGTGAGATTGTTCTGCAGAGGGCGCTGCTGCCCGCCCCCCGGTGTGTGTTTCCCTTAGTCGCCTCTTACGACACCCACGGGAAGAGTTGGGGTGGTGAAATTCTACGCCGGCACCACACGGCGAACGCCGGCACCACACGGCGAACGCCGGCACCACACGGCGAGATTCAGATTGCAAATTCCAACCTAATATCAATATAATATCGATGAATGATCCCGTTCCGCAGAGGTGCGCAGGCGCAGGCGGCCGCTCTCTCCGGGCGCTGCGCTGGCGGCGCGCCAGCGCGCCGACGGGCGAACCCATCGCGAGGCCTATTGTCTAATTTTATAGCGGGATCGTACAACTCGTTTAATTACATGGGTTCTTTTACGAGCGCGAGCGAGTTCATTCGTAGTAGGTATCAGGGTACCGCTTATTCTGTTGCCTTACAAAGCACGAACTCGTAGAGAAGTAAACTTTCAAATGTTATGGTGCAATATGTATTTTGAAAGCATTTAGGAAAAGGTTGATTTTTAGCCCAAAATGTAGTTTTTACCTTACCCATATTCTTCTAAAATACCAGTGAATTGAAGTTATTTTTCCCATAAATTTATAGTAAATGGTTTACTTACGATGTGCTATAAATTACTTAGGTATCAGTTTCTTAGAAGCAGAAAAATCTTATAAACCACAAAAAAGTTAACTCTCTCGTCAACCCGTGCCGATCGCTCTTAATTGTAAAAGTATGTAGACCTTTTTCACTACTACGCTGCACGCAATACTGCTGTCAGGTTTCACGTCCTCATGTTGATGGTACCCATGTGGCGCGGCGGGCGACGACGGTCCCTCTGCTACCTAGGAGGTGGCAGGTTCGATTCCCGCCTTGGGACAAAAATGTTTGTTCGACCTTCAAATATTTCATATTTGTTTCAGAACATTTGAAACCAATATAAAATATTTAAAGTAATTTCTACGTTTAAAAAATATCTACCTATCTATTAGTTGTTATAGGTACATATATTAGTCATTTAGTACCCATAACGGAAGCTCTGCTTAGCTAGGGGCTAGATGATGTTGTGTGGATTGTGCAGCATTATTTTTGGTATTTGATAGCGCTAGTAATACTCGTAGATTAGTATTTCCCAATAACCTAAATGTACTTAGTGGAAGCCAATCCGTATACATACACTTATCTTAAGCTCTATCCAAGTATCGTAACTTCCTTTTTTAGGGTTTTGCCATCGGTTGCAAAACCCTTATGAAATCGCTTTGGGTGTGTTTTGTGTTTTGAATCCTTAATATCTCAGAAACTACTGCAGCTATTGACTTGAAATTTGAAATAATAATACATTTTGTGCGCCCGCATATATTTATAGAAAAATAAATGAAAATAAATGAAAAATCAACATGAAGTTTTTCCATACAAATTTTGAAATCGAAATTTTAAATGGAACGTAGAAAGTCAAAAGTGGTATCAAATGAAAGGTACACGTTTGTAGATTTCAAAATAAAATTTGAAATTTTGGTAGGTTTTATACTTTTTAAAATATTTTGAAAAAGGTAAAAAAAATTACCGTTCCCCCCCCCTATCTCCGAAGATTGCAGAGCGATCGACGTGATAATATAGAGAAGTCTGTAAATATAATACTTTTTGAAATATGGTCAAAAAACTAATTTTCATACAATGGGGGCTATTTCATTGAGAGTAATATCAAATCAAAGGTATGGATTTCGACAATTCAAAACAGGTTTTGAAATCGTCTAAGTTTCATACTTCGTGAAATACGTTGAAAAAAGTCGAAAAAATAATTGTAGGGTAGGGTACCAACCCACTTACCTACCCACTAATCTCTGTAGTAACTGTAATAGTACCTAGTTCCACAGCGCTACAAAACCGTTGTTCTCAAAATTTTAAAGTTCATACTCTATGTATTCCACTGCGCTCGAATAATATTTAGATAATAAGATTGAATTAATGAATTCCACCGTGCTCCAAAAAAATGAGAAGAGTAATGTATCCTGGATAATCCACACAACATCATTTAGCGACAAGCTAAGCAAGCTTGTGTAATTGGTTAGTACTACTACGATAGCTGTTATACTTAATAAAGTATAAGTATCACATTAGATGATTTATTTTTGTGTACGTAGAAAAGGACTAGAACACTCGAACAAATAATCTGCAGATCTTACAAATATTAGTCCCGAGGCGGGAATCAAACCGCAAGCTCCTGCGTTGACGACGTGTTAGCGCGGTGGGCTTACAAGCCCACCGCGCTAACAGGTCGTATATCATATACGTATGTACCTGCCTAAACGACAAAAGTTCAAAACCCTCGGCGCGCGAGTTACACTCGCACTTGTCGTACTTGTTTCCATTACAGATAATGCTTTATTGTAAAAACCTCGGTTATTAATTAAACTGTAATGAGTCCTAATATTATCCGGTATAAATGTGAATATTTACTAAAATAGCTAAGTACGTCCATTTTGAATTCAGTTATGTGAGCAAAGCCTGGCAGAGGCTAGCTAGTCACGTCACGGTTGTTAGTTGAAAAGCTATCAAACATCTGGCTCAGTAGAAGTAAACAAACGAATGAGGTAGATTCCCGCGCGAAGGACGCACTAACCAGTCGAACTTGATTACCATATAACGGACGTAGCCTCCATCTATACGGTGTGCTTCTATACTATATAATACTTATATAGTGTTATAAAACGCAACCGCAACGTTTCCGAAATTGTGATTGATTCTTATTCTATGTTCTTTAGAATTGTATTTAGTTATAGTGGTAAAGAAGCCTTTATTAACATAGAAAATTACAATTATCTAACTAAATAAAAACTAGTGTTTACAATTGAAACAATTAAGATAACTGCAGACTGTGAACAAACTACAGGTAGCTCAACTGATCCATATCAATACCAGTATAGTAAATGTTAAAACATTACACGCCCAGGACGCATAGGGCAGATACATTGTGACATTCTATTAAAACAATAAAAACTTAACATGTGCACGGTCTTTTCTAAATAACAAAATAACCTTTGTTCCTTCCTGAAATACAAATGTTCTTCAGTGTTAGGCAGATGTAATGATGATTATTAACAAGTGAAAAGCTAAAAAAGAATCAGGCGGAATGTGGATTAGTTATGTAGTTTAATTCTTGACGATAGGCGGAATGTGGATTAGTTATGTAGTTTAATTCTTGACGATAGGCGGAATGTGGATTAGTTATGAAGTTTAATTCTTGACGATTTAAACACTAAATGCGTAAAAATGACACATGATGACAGCGAAAAAGTTCTTAAAAACCATTGCAAAAAAACGGTAATTTAATTAAGGTGACGCATTGATAAACAATTATTTGAAATCGGGAACCACGCCCCCATGTGACGCGGTTTGCTATCGGGCGCTCGGGCCGCTCCGATGTAGCTCGCGCGCTTCTCGGTCGTGCGCTGGGACATAGACGTCATGGAGTCGTCTTACCTTTATTTATATTTTATATCCATTTGAATATTTTATACTTTTATTATTTAGCTGATATTTTTTGTATTATATTTAGCTGATATTTTTTGGCGGTCTTATATCCACTCTTATTCGACTTTAGTATATTCTGTTCTGACATAATATAAGTAAAACCAAAAGTAAGAAGTAGGTGTCATGTGTTAAATAAATTTCGTTGCTAATATAATTATCATTTAAATTTCGACACTGATTATAATTTAAGTATTCAATAAGTTATCCAATTATTGAGGACATAGTGGGTATTTTGCAGTCAATATTCTGAAAAAGCCATAACATAATCTGAACTATCTACAATAGCAACATCGTCTGCGTCAGCAAAATCGTCAACTTCAGCAGTTTTATCAGTGTCAGCAACAGTATCAGAACTTGCTTTGTCTTTCGGTTCTTCTGAAATATTAATAATATTTGAAGCACAATTGTCCTTGCCATGTGCAACCACGTACTCCGGATCACGAATTGGCTTATTCCTTATATGTCTTGGATCGACTAACTCAGGAAGGAGACAATCGTAATAGAATTTTAGCAATTTTGGTTCCATCACGTCTGCCCAGTACATGTCATCTTTTTCAATGATTTCTGTTTTGATTTTATTGTCGCCATACCAAATTCCAAGCAAACATTGATGTTTTTTGCAAATATGCAATTGACCTTGCACTTGAAAATACCAATCCGATTTTTTATTAATCAATTCTTCTGCATTTTTGTTTTTTTTATAAAAATGCATTTTGTTCTGCCGAATTGCTTCGTCTATGCCAATTTTAAATGGCGCTACGGGGCATTTTATTTCAACAATCATGTCGCTTGTGATGCCATCAGGAGTTGCACCCAAAAATGGGTATTTGTCATCAATAAATAATCCGCAATTTTCAATCTTAACATTTTTCATTGTAGATAATTGTTCCAGCGCGATTTTTTCATATTTTTTTCCATGACTTATCGACGAAACATGGTCAATATTGGGTTTGTATAATAGATTTTTTACTAAATTTTTGCACGTGTATGTCTGTTTTCTTTTTACAATTTTCCCAAAATTTGAGGCTGTTAACATGTTTCGCCTTAGCTCTAACCATTCACCAGATTCACTCTGTAATATGGTTCTCTTTTCAATATCTCTTCGCTCTTCATCAGTTTTCTTCAAATTTTGAAGAAAGGTAGCTTTTGCCTTTTTTAAAGTGTCTTCGTCTAAATCTGGTTTGTCTACTATTTCACCATAATCCAAATTAAGCGTCCTTGGTACCAACAAGCGATTCTTTTTTCTTATATTTTTTTTGGTCTTAACCCTTTTATCGTCAATAGTTTGTTCATGTTTTTTAATAGACTGTTTGGGACTATGTCCACATATATTTCGATGTACAGTCGATAGCAGTTTGCCTGTATTGAAAGAAATTACAGCAGCCGAGCATCTTGCTTGATAAGATCGTCTCTGAGAATAATTTATCCGTTTTCCGCCAACTAGTTTTGCTATGACGCCATTGAATCTTTCCACAATATTGCTATCGACATCTTCAATTAAACTATGTGCTTTATCAGCTAACTGTGCAACTACTGTTTTTATTTTCTGCCAAAGTAAACTGCCGAAAAATGGGTTGCTGGCTTCTGGATGCATATTATATTTACATAATAGCCGATTACACTTTTCATGGTGATTGAAAGCATGGCAAACTGATGCATTTATATCTTTGTACAAACCATCTTCATTTCTGCTTTCTTTGTGAAGCTTTATGGCCTCGCATATATATTTCCTTGAGCGTAGTATTTTTTGTTGTGTAAGGTTTTTTCTATCCGCCACTTTGTAATGTGTATCAGTAGTAAGTTGTTGTAACTTGTTGCAATAATTTCTTAATAAGTGGTTGCGACAATAAATTTTTGCAACTGTAATACCTGGATATGGCCGGGCGTCTAATATTTTCGAATAAGTGCTGCTATCACCATCTGCAATAAAACGTGCGTAAACCAAACCATGCATATCAATAGACTGCTTGAACCCTTCAGTTATAATCGTTGACTCCATAGCAGTAGAAGCTCCATCGAAGTTCTTATAGCATTCGTGTTCTTTGGGAGTCTCTTTTTTCTTTTGAGCTCTGGCGCAAATACAACAATATTTGTTTTTGACACTCATGTACAGAACTTGGCCGAAACGTCTACCAATAATGGCCGCAGCTCCTGATAACGCTGCGTAATTTGTTCTGTACGAACGTTTACTCCAGCACCCATCTACGATCACATCGATCATTGGTGTTCCGTCCTTCGTGACTTTACCTTCTTTTACTGCTTCTTCTCTTTCTCTTTCACCAGCTAATTTCATTTCGTCCCAAGCAGTGTCCTCCCAATCTCTACTTATATCATCTTGTGTTTTATTGTAGGTATATTCTGACATAATAGGTAAACCTACTGCTGCTGAAAATTGCTTTAGTTGCACATGACCACAACCAGCTGCCATTATTCCTGCAACAGCATCTTTGTTCACATCATCCAATGACGACTTTATTTTATTTCTATATCTACACATCATACAGACAAATGTAAATTCGGATTGCAAGCCTATTCGATGTTCAGAAACTAATTTCATAGTAGATAATCCGCATCTAAACAAAGACTTGTGTTGTGAAATTTTTGCAAGTTCTGATAAAAAATGATTAAAATCTATTATTCGGTGCCCCAAGTTTTGTATATCCGTCTGAAAAATAAAGAAATATTTATTTTTATTGTGGGGTCTTGTAAGAAATTCCTACTTTTGTAAGGACATGCAAGAGCAAAATGCTTACCGTTGTTTCGGATGTGCCTTCAACTATATATGGAAGCGCATTATTTTCTTCACATTGATGTTCTGGTAATATGTTTGAAGCCAGATTCTTTTTCTCGTATTGATTTTCTTTTAACTAAAAATGAAAATAAAAAATATATTATTGATAATGAAATTTCTAGCCCATGTCCATAATAATCACTGTAATAACAATACTTTGTTCGAATAAGGTACGATATGAATAAAATAATAAAACATTAAATACTTACCATTGCTTCCGATTCGCATTCTGATATATTTGGAGACGCAACATTATCATCTAATTGCGTCTCAGTCTGAAAAATAAATAAAACAATAATTATAATTATGTTATGATTAAGTTATTACCATTCCGTAATAAAATATCGTAATAATATACAAACTTACTATTGTTTTAGGAGTATTATGTTCAAAATAACATGAAAGTGTGTTCTGATCCCTTTGAGCCGTCCTAAAAAATACTATTATTAGTAAGTGTGATGGATTTGCCCAGCAGTGAGCCATCATAAAAGATAAAAAATAACAAAAAGTCGCTTTTTTATAAAAAAAAAAACTAACGTGAGCGTCACATTTTCTAATTCTGCATAACACGATGACATTTCTTGTCTTCTGCAAAATAAAATTCTAGTCAAGTCAAGTATTGGAATAGTATTATTTTCACACACGAATTACTATTATGAAGTCTTCGTGTGCTAAATAATACATACATACCCTTCTAAAGAATCGATTGTCATCGTTTCAGTTTCGCCTAAATCCGAAGACGACTCCATGTTTTTTCTTTGTTCGGACAATTGTTTCCTAAAATGTTCATGTTAGATTTTTATTTTGTAGGTAACCGTGTAGCCATAAATACTAAATAAACTTTATAAATTATTTATAATAACATTTGTTATTCATAAGTAATTACCTATATCTTTGAAATAAACCAAATTACTAAAAGTTGTTAGTAATTTAGGCCCTTCTCTCACGAAGCGAATCTCAAGCAATTTGTGTTTCGTACGCGTTTCCTACGCGTCGCTTGTGAGTTGCCGCCATGCATTATTCAGCTAGTTTCGCACACGGAGAGACGTGTCGACGACGCGTTTGATATCAGTCGCACGCTACCGTCTTGCTGGTCGCACGCTACCCGAGTCGTATACGCGTTGCATCATAAAATAGCGGCGGAACAAACTTTTAATATTATTTTGTCCAGGAGGTGGAAAATTATCAATTTTTGTATAATCTAATATATTAAATACATAATAATATGATACTTTTGACATTCTATAAACATGACGAAATTTCTCGTCATCAATCATTCTCATGCAGTTCTCTAGCAGCGACGAATCCTCTACAATTGATATTTTTTTCGATGTACGGATGTAAGTACCAAGAATCTTCTTTTATATTTTCGTTTATGCATGTAATATAAGTATAGAAGAACATTGTCTTCATCGCTAGAGTCACTAGATATCGTCGTACCAATGTTGTTCTTCAAAATTTGTAGAATTATAATTTAATAATAAAATATTTAATAATAAAAAATAGTCTCATTTGCGTAGCACCGTGTGCGGAAACGAGTAGCATACCAGTAGGCGATCATGGTTTGCATCTCAGTCGCGTAGCATTTGAATAGCTTCGTGAGAGACGGGCCTTACATAGCGATTCAAAACTTTGATTCGCAATGATCTGTGGACAGTCTGTATCACTGTCATTGTGCCCGTCACACTGACACATGTCATCAAGTTAGCAAGTCTCATGTACACTAGGTACCTTACCTAGTGTGAGTGAAAAATATAATATTATATTTACTCACCTTTTCTTGACCATTTCTTTACATTTTTCAATATACAAAGATTTCATCTTCATTTTAGAAATTTTTAACTTAGTTTTCCCCATTTTAAACACTTTACTCAGAGGATAATATTGACGATATGGCTATCGATTCCTACTAGTGCGCGGAAAATCGATTGGCACAGGTCCGACGCTGACAATGGTCCGAAGCGGACTGAAGGGGGGCCGTCTGCATACAAAGTGACGCCAGAGCTAGCTTGGAAGTAAAAGTCGTAAGCGCCACAACAGGAATTCTCGTTTAAAATAAAAACTATTGATAATTATGTAAAATCCAATTACCATTTTGTAAAGGGGGTATAGACTTATCTGTGCAGAAAATTTAGAGTTATAAATCGGTTCCGTTCACCTGTAAAGTGAGAATCTATGTTTTTATGGAGCAGTTTTTGGGATTTTTTTTCTGCTGTAATAGTTAACCAATCGTGAAAACCAATTACCAATTTGAAGTAAAAACATGACAAATTCAGGACGTAAAATATGAATTCGAAATGTTTTGTTATTGCTGAAAAAAGTAGATTTCCCTGACCCCAAAATCGTCAATGTGTCGTCTTAATTTACGAGTAACACTCCAAGCACCTGCTCCGACCTTATAATTTGAGTTCGCGTGTTCGTGTTTGGCTATAATTTGAGGTGTCTTGTGTATTTTATTTTAATGATTATGCATAAAGCACTTGCGAATTGCGGAGGTCAATAACAAAGTATTTAGAGTTTAGAGATTTGAAAATGTATATAATGTACTTATGTTATGGACCTATATTCTCGAGCAGTGAGTTTATGTGCACACGCTTTGTTTTATGTTTCCGTTTGCCTGAAAAGTAACAGACGCGATACAATGTCGAGGCAAACATTTATTTACTTCACATGTCATGCCGTCTTAAATTCATTAATTCTACGGACTCGTGTCTATCAAAAGGATGTTGGGCAGAGATCGCTCATGGTGATAAGGCCATGTAAAGATCCATTTTAAATTGTTGCTATGTTTTGTGCTGTCTTCGCTGATACGTGCGATGTTAAAACGAAACTCATGTTCTGTTTGATTCTGAATCCGTATTCTTTCGCATAGCAAAAACTTAACAAAATATGATAATCATAATTAAGTCAATTATAAACTAATCAAAATCTGACAATCATTCATCAATCCAAAGAACCTCTTGTTTAATCTTTAATCTGCATCGATATTATAATTTATCGGAGCATAGAATAGATATTAGACGTATCAATCAACATATTAAACCTGTTTAATGATACTGCGCGTTAACAATTAAATATATTTTAATGCTCGTGCCTTTACACGTCTCGGTTAATTCATGCAGTTGTTATGTTATATTAAATTAAAATATTTATGCAGTTTATGGGTACCTATCTTATTTCGTGTTTGTGACATTTTGTGGACAAAGATAATAACTTTGCACGATTTCGTCAATTATATGTATTTTGTGAATATCAAACAAACATTCGTAAATAACTCTTGCTTTATAAACATGTGTTTGGTATTGGGACCGGCCTAATATTTTAGTACTCGATACCTGCTACGAAGTGGGATCCCTTGAAGCCTGCAAGGGTTACGCTTCTTTACATGTCGCACTGCACCCCTGAGGCTGGTCGGTAAAAGTTGAGATGCTATGGCTCACAAAATGTTTAGCCTGTTGACCTATTTATGAGTGAAGGAATCTTTTGAAAGTGTATCATAGAAGAGAAGGGAAGGCTTTATCAATGTAATGAGCCAGTCAAACTGTATATTAGAGGAAATCCCAGACGATTGTATCGGAAGTTCGGAACTCTAAAAATGCGGCGATCGATTAATAATCTGGCATTCGCCCAGCCGCGCCGCCGCCCCGCCCCGCTGCACTGTACTGGTTGCAACAATAACAGATTTAATCATAACATAAGTTAAGTATACATAATTTATGGATTTCACTCACAATGAAATCTATGTATACTAATATTATAAAGAGGAAAGTTTTGATCGTTTGTTTGAATTGAATAGGCTCCGAAACTACTGGACTGGACTACTGGATTTGAAAAGTGCTTTTACCATTAGAATCCTAAATTTTCCGTGATGAACATAGGCTATAGAATATTTAAAAAAAATTGGGTTTCGCATGAAAATTTAATTTTTTGTTAACTACCCGTGGGAAGCCGGGGCGGACCGCTAGTTATATTATATTTTTATTCGTAAAATTCTTCCTAACATTCTTCCGAAGCGTTCGTTGTCATTATGTTCATTGTTGGGTGGTTGTTGTGTTGTGATTAGGGCTTACAAATATTCTATTTTTTTCTATTAATGTTTATATAATTCTAATGATTCGCAAAGAAGGCCAAAAAGCAAATTACTGTTGCAAACAATACATGGTTATATCGTTATATCAATAATAAGTATCGTTTTTGCTTATTTTATAGAATTAGAACACTTGATGTAATTTGAGTAGTTATCATCAGCATCGTCATCAGCATAATAGTACCCACTGGCTGGTTGTAGCCTTCATTCAGTGGTTAGATACCTACTCAGAGTGTTCGGGTAAACCGATCACAGAGGCTAACAATATATTGAAATATAGCAATTTCAGTATTCGAATATTCAAACATTAAAATATTATTCGAACCGACCGACGACGCCCTAGTTTTGATTCGCCTCACGATGTCTCGCCATCTTTTAAAACAAATATCAAACTCAGACCTTCGATCAAAGTCTTTTTAAATTGTCTATCAGAGAAGCACAGGACAGAATTGAGAAAGCAGAAGTAAAAAGAGGCTAATAATGACCAGACCAGTGAGTAATCTCGGGCTGGATGATGATAATGATCTTATAAAAACAAACAATCCCGCCATGAAACAGGCGCTTCAATACATAAACGTTTCCGAATGTTTAGCAACAAAATAGCTGACCCAAAAGAGAAGTATATCTCGATGCTTTCTGTAGAAAATAATCGACAACAATTAACCTCAAACAAGGCTATAAAATCCACCGCGACAGGCGATGTGTGTGAGTCAGAAATTGAGAATGGACAAATATTGCGCATAATGTATGCTAAGTACCAAAATGTAAACAAGACTAGATGACGTCGATGTTTCTGTGGTGTTTGGTGACCGCGTGCGTTACTCACGCGGTGATTAGCACATTTCGTAATAACGGATCTGTCGAGATTCATTTCACTTCAGCCCAGAAAACAACGGACTAATATACGTAACGTAGGATATTTGATATCACTGAATCATTGTTTGAATTGAACATGCTTCTGCCCGCGTCCTCGCTCCTGTGATTCATATCGACCGTAAATAGATACTAGATTCTTATTACATCTTCACTATTTATTATCAATATTATCACTACTTAGTATAAAACTAAGTCGTTTCCCGCTGTCTGTTGGTCTCTATGTATGCTTCATCATCATCATCATCATCATCACCAGCCTATAATAATTATAGTCCACTGCTGGACATAGGCCTCCCCTAATGAGCGCCATAGATGGCGAATTTTTCGATATGTATGCTTAGATCTTTAAAAGTACGCAACTGATTTTGATGCGGTTTTTTAAATAAATACATTATTGGTTCAAAAGGAAGATTCATTCCTATGTATAACATACATTAGCATCAGCATTGCATTATGTATGAGCGAATCCGGGGCCGGGCGGGTCGCTTGTCTATACTAATATTATAAAGAGGAAAGATTTGATTGTTTGTTTGTTTGAATTGAATAGGCTCCGAAACTACTGGACCGAGTTAAAAAATTATTTCACCATTAGAATCCTTAATTTTCCGTGATGAACATAGGCTATATAATATTTTCAAAATAGTTAGGGATCCGCATGAAAAATTCAATAATTGAACCGTGGGCTGTATATTCAACCTCTTTTTCTATTATGGCGCGTCAGAATAGAAAAAGAGGTTGTATAGCGCACGGTGCTTGCTTTTTCTCTACGGCCAGTGTCAGTTTTGGAATGTCGAGTCAATGTCAAAAACCCCAATGCTGTTATAAAAGTAAAGATCCGTATGAAAACTGTGAAACCCATCGTTTTAGTGTGTATAATTTCTGAAATTTTTGTTTAATACCCGTGCGAAGCCGGGGCGGGCCGCTAGTTCATAATAAATAACAAGAAAAAGATGTAAATACTATTTACACCTTTATCAAATTCCTAAAATATCTACTTGAACTATAAAGGGTTACACGTCCCTCGCTGGAGGAACATGGCAGTGCATGGTGAACGAACTTAATAACGATTTCGTGGCCACTCTGAATAAGTTTTTTAATTAGGTATTATATAGTTCTATCAATCTAGGATCAACGTTTGATCGTTGATCACGGGTGGGAATAAAGACTTTTATATTCTGCTATTCAAAATTAGGTATTCTTATTATAAACCCAATAAAAAAACTTATTCCGAGTGGCCACCTTTTTACGTTACGTAAGCAACAACTTTATTGCTCTCAGGGATAATGTGGCTATCATTTAAATATTTTTATGAATCAATTTCATCGGTATCCATTGTAGACATTTTTACTACAGATTGGATGTTTAATAAGACCCAGTAGCGAATAATATATTCTCCAAGAATATAGTTTTCAGATAATACAATAACGAAACGATGGATATTGAACGTACAGGTGGTACAGATATGAGTAGGTACCTATGTATGATATAAGTAGGTATTTTCGAGTGGAATACTTTACGAATTGCGTGTGAATTGAAAATTATCATAAGAAATTGCAATAGGTACCTACCACTGAGCGTCTTTGTTCAAGGTGTTATTTCCTTAACGGTTTCCTCAAAACGCGTAGGTAAATCAAACATTCTTTTAATAATTTGCTATGTTTGTGTATTGCCAGCTTTTCAATACAGAGGCTGAATCTAGCAAATATCGCATTTCAATATTAGCATAGTAAACTTATGAATAAATTAAGTACTAGTTAAGGAGTTGTGGTGATGGTTTGTGACCATGTTTCAGCATTATATGTCGTCAAGTACTTTGCAGTATCTTTGGAAATCCTTTATTATTCTGTGATCTTATACTTATTGGGTGTTTTATGATCAGAGATAGAAAGGTAGCTAAACAGCAGAATGTGCCAAATCGGATTAATGTCAGCACATAACATCATTGATATAAAAAAATCCTATTGGTTTGTTTGACACTGCGCCGCTGAGCTAAGCACATCTACGGTAGAAGTGGACACACACCACTACCACCTCATCAGCACCCATAATGTCCACTGCTGAACGTGCCTCCCCCAATGTTCATTATTTAACGTGCTCTGTACAGTAGTTTTGTTAACTTCCCTCATTATTTAATACTAGCGGCCCGCCCCGGCTTCGCACGGGTATTAAACAAAAATTTCATAAATTATACACACTAAAACGATGGGTTTCACAGTTTTCATACGGATCTTTACTTTTTTTAACAGCATAGCATTGGGGTTTTTGACATTGACTCAACATTCCAAAACTGATACTGGCCGTAGAGAAAATGCAAGCACCGTGCGCTATACAACCTCTTTTTCTATTCTGACGCGCCATAATAGAAAAATAGGTTGAATATACAGCCCACGGTTCAATTATTGAATTTTTCATGCGGATCCCTAACTTTTTTGAAAATATTATATAGCCTATGTTCATCAAGGAAAATTAAGGATTCTAATGGTGAAAGAATTTTTTAACTCGGTCCAGTAGTTTCGGAGCCTATTCAATTCAAACAAACAAACAAACAAACATACAAACAATCAAATCTTTCCTCTTTATAATATTAGTATAGACTAAAAATAGATAAAAGACTTTTTTATAATTGAGAAGTACATAAATATCTTAACCTAAACCAAAAGGGCAGGATTTCTCCCCCTTAGGAACAAACTGTTTCCAGCAGTTATTTCGTCAATGATCTGTCTATCATTCCTTGTTATTCCAAGCCGTCGAATGGGATATTAAATTCAAATATTTGTACAACGGATCGGTTCGAAACGGCCTTTCAGCGACGAGGCTTGGCTCGGATCCAAACCAGCCCCGATCTCCTCAGCAAACAGCTCATGACGTAGGTAACTGTTAGTTTTACGCCAAATATAAAATGTTCCAAAATATGCCGATGCAGTTTTATCTGGATTTTATTCTTCAGATACAACAGGTGTAGAAATAGCGATCACTTCAGAACTTAGTGTTGTATTTCTGAGTAAAGAACTAGTATTGCAGTGTAGCAATGACAACGCGTATTACACTAAATTGTGTGTGTGTTCCTCTGCTCCCCTCTGCCTCGCTATGCCTAGGCCCTAGATCTTTATCTAAGCAACTCTGAAGAAAAATCAGATTATGTTCAACGAAGATTTCATAAAAAACTTAATTAAAATCATGATAACTGTTATCTATGGTAGATATCCAGCGACCAACAAAACCAGTATAGTCGCAATAAACAACGTCCTAAGTACCAGAAACTAAATAATGTCGTCAGTAGACACATTCTTAAACATTGTCTGTCTGTAGTATTAATAGCAGGAAAAAATCTAGGAAGTACTAAGTATATATATATATAGAGACAAAGTGTTCAGAAAAATGTGTAGGTACAATCGTAAACGTGGTAATAATTGCTATGAAATTGACCATCGGCACGAAACCTCAGATGACTAACTACAGTGTGGGTAATGGTACCTAAAGCCATTATTCTCTCTGTACATTTTAAACACGTTGGGTAACATTATTGATGGTTTCATACGGATCCCTAACTTTTTGAAAATATTCTGTAGCCTATGTTCACGAGTTCTTTATTACGGGACTAAAACATGAAATTTTACGAATATCGGGGTACAATATCGTTGTATGTGCTTACCTCAGAATTTCAAATAGCATTTGTGGTAACTTCTGGCGGAGCATTGAATTAATACAGTTGATCTTTCCATAGGAGGAAATATCGAAAGTATAATTATTAATAAATATATTATTTTGCTGGTCTACCACCATTTTATCTGATTCACCTGGAGGTAAATCGCAAAACCCGCTTCTTAAAAAACGTACGAGCAAGCGCTACGTTTAAGGCGCATACAGGAGCGAATGACCTTGAGCAATTTGGGCGGGGCTATGGTTTCGGCCCGCACCCTTCCGCGCGCCCCCCGCCGCCGGCGCCGCATAGCCAAGAAAATGAAATAGATTTCGCGCGTAAGCCGCAAAAGATAAGTAGAAATCCTTCATGGCCGCGTGGTAAACCAAGCCGGCTGACACGCGATAATTGCGGGTTCAATTCCCACTGCGGGATATTTTTTTACAAATTGTCTATCTTTATTTATGTCTGTGCTGTTCTTGTGAAGCTAAATAAATGTATCTTTGTCTTTAAAATTCTGCAAGTATTTGTTCTTGGTCTGAGAACAGAACTCGGTACTTTAGGTAAGTAATAAGTATGTATGTTACCGCCTTACCGCCTCTTGTTACTACCCGCGCGGCGCGGGGCGTTCGCGTTGTAGGTAATTTCCTTCTAAACTAGCCTATATTCCAATCATTCGAAAGTTTTATGCAAATCAGTTTAGTAGTTAGGTACATGGTAACAAACATTCATACAAGCTTCTCTAATTTTCAATGTTTGTAGGATATCAATGATAGGTAGGTTATACGGGTGGAATAATTTGAAACAATAAATCTATGAGCTAAAGGAAAAAGGTCATAATGGACCAAGAGAAAAAAATTACCATTACATGGTAATTTTTTTCCCTTATTATTAGTAAAAACCGTCGTGTCACAAAATCATACGTTCAGTTTGAAGATAAAGTCTTTGCCGACATGATGGTAAAAAAAAAGTATAAAATTCTAAGTAGTTTAGAAGTAGATACACTTTTTCAGTCAGAAACAGCTCCACTTTGTGATTTTTTTTCACCAGGTAAACGAGCACGTAGAACATTTTTGTACGTTCACTTTACAGATAAAAGGTCAATGTATAACATAGATTTTTTTCAGCCCATAAAATTGACTACTCTAGGAGGAGAAAGCCTCCAAAGAGGAGCAATCAGCTACTGTATGCGCCTTAAGGCGCATACAGTAGCTGATTGCTCCTCTTGCAAAAAACATGTAGCTTGACAGTTTGGATTCTATGAAAAAGCTAATAATTCAAAAATTTTTTTTCAAAAAATCTTTTTTTAGGTTTCATAAATTCTTTTTTCCTCCTCTACTATAAAATGGAAATGGAAATAATGTTATCATTGCTTTATTGTCCACATTATTGGCTATCAAATGAGCCCTCTATCGTCTTCCTAGGACCTCTACATGGGTAGCTATAGCTAAATCAGTACAAGCACCCGTGCTTCGAGGCAATGACTGCCATTTTGCAATGGAGGTAGAAAAAAGATAGGAATAGTGATTTTTCGATAAAATTTACCGTATTGCACCCCCCCCCCCCCCCCCCAAGTCTCCGACACCGGTGACCAGACACATTGTATATTTATCTACAAACGCTTTGTACATTTTATATCGATCACTCTGCAATCTTCGGAGATAGGGGGGGGGGGGATGGCCAATTTTTCGACCTTTATCAAAATATTTCGAAAAGTATAAAACCTTTTGAAATTTCAAAAACTGTTTTGGAATGTGCAAATTGATACCCCACCCCACTCGACGAGGGTAGTCTCCCCTTTAGAAATCCCCCCCCCCCCCTTTTTAACCATAATTTTTAAAAGTAGTTATGTTAACAGACTTCTCTGGTAGTCACCACTTTAGAAATTTTTCCCGCCCTTTTTTGACCATATTTCAAAAAGTATTATTTTTACAGACTTCTTTATATTTTTCCTGTAAAATATAGATCCATATCTTCAAATACTTGGTACATTTTACATTGATCGCTCTGCAATCTTCGGAGATAGGTGGGGGGGAGGGGGAATGGTAATTTTTTCGACCTTTTTCTCAAAAAGTATAAAATTTATCAAAATTTCCAAAACGAAATGTACAAATCAGTACCTTTCATTTCATACCACCTTAATTTCTGTAGGTCCCATTTAAAATTTCGATTTCAAAATTTGTACTGAAAATCTTCATTTTAATTTTTTATTTATTTTTCTATAAATCTGTGCGGGCGCACTAAATGTATTATTATTTCAAATTTCAAGTCAATAGCTGCAGTAGTTTCTGAAATATTATGGATTCAAAACACAAAACAGAATCAAAGTCATAAGGATCCCTGGACCAAGAGACAAAATTTATACATCGTAGATTTTTTTCTTTTGTTTTCTTTCTGCTGGTTTTTAGGGTTTTGACCTCGGTTTCAAACCACTAAAAAACAGCAGAAAGAAAATAAAAGAAAAAAAATCTACTATATAAAAGTAAATTTGTCTCTTGGTCCAGGATGCCCTTTCTCCTCTTGCTTAGAAATTTACTGTTTTATCAAATCTTTACATCCGATTTCTGGCATCATTTCTTTGAATAGGTGTAAAAACCTATATGTAAATACCATGTAATGGTATTTTTTTTCTCTTGGTCCATTATGACCTTTTTCCTTTAGCTCAGAGATTTATTGTTTCAAATTATTCCACCCGTATAACCTACCTATCATTGATATCCTACAAACATTGAAAATTAGAGAAGCTTGTATGAATGTTTGTTACCATGTACCTAACTACTAAACTGATTTGCATAAAACTTTCGAATGATTGGAATATAGGCTAGTTTAGAAGGAAATTACCTACAACGCGAACGCCCCGCGCCGCGCGGGTAGTAACAAGAGGCGGTAAGGCGGTAACATACATACTTATTACTTACCTAAAGTACCGAGTTCTGTTCTCAGACCAAGAACAAATACTTGCAGAATTTTAAAGACAAAGATACATTTATTTAGCTTCACAAGAACAGCACAGACATAAATAAAGATAGACAATTTGTAAAAAAATATCCCGCAGTGGGAATTGAACCCGCAATTATCGCGTGTTATCGCGTGTCAGCCGGCTTGGTTTACCACGCGGCCATGAAGGATTTCTACTTATCTTTTGCGGCTTACGCGCGAAATCTATTTCATTTTCTTGGCTATGCGGCGCCGGCGGCGGGGGGCGCGCGGAAGGGTGAGGGCCGAAACCATAGCCCCGCCCAAATTGCTCAAGGTCATTCGCTCCTGTATGCGCCTTAAACGAATCGTACGATTAGCAAAATTGCCTGCCTACACAAACATAAATTATATTTGATTCCTTTTTGCCTATCCATTTTATAGATTTCAATGATCTTTCCTGTTCTCGTATAAGTTTTAGTTTAAATATAAGGAAAATATCTTATTAAATCAACTAAGTATGCCGCTATATTATACTAACTACCCAACCCATATCGATGAAGCAATCTACACTACAGGATAAACTTTACTGTAGGTTCCATTTATACCTATAAGCCATTCATAGCCTCGTAAATTACTTTCTAGTATCAGGCGGCGTCCTCGTTAACGACCGAGCAAACGATGCGATTTGGTCGCGCGTTGCCGTCGAGCTTTCAATGCTCGGCGATGTTGCCAATGTTGCCATCTCCAAAATGGCTGTGTACTGGCTTGCACGAACGACGAACGTTCGTCCAGTCGTTTTAAAGCATTTTCTATACTCGCGCGATGACTGCAAACTTCAATTAGGTACCTTGGTGCCGGCTTACAATTTGCACACCACAAATTGCAAACACCACACCCTTGCCACAGATGTCATAACGAGGAACGCGCCTCCACCGGAGTGCCGACAGCAGCCCAAGGGACTCAAAAACCACCATAACTGTGGTCCATAACCCGCGTGACCTGAGCGTGGGGATTAAGGCATTACCACCAAATGATAAACAATTAAGGCGCTTATCAGGGGACACTTAAGTCCAGTTGTGGACTAGCATATGGGTAGTTTTCGAGGCTTAGGTAACCGGTACCGGTACAACCAGAGAGACTTGAGAAAACCATTTTGTATTGCAAATGAAAAATTTACATAATATAAGTACATATTTTCCTCTTTACCTACAAGTACCTTAATTTATTGTCATTGTCAATTCAAATAAACGATGACATGTTGTAGAATTATGTTGCAATTTTTTTTCTATTTGCAGTTTATTATTTCCCTTATTTCTCTTAGTTACGCATTGTCTCATATCTTACTGAAACCTTTTTATGTTTTCAGTATTATTGAAATTAAAATATTTAAATATATGTATTTGAAATGTACAAAGGATTAGGTTTTCTCATTTCAAATCTCACTTCAACATGTAGATCTATAATAAAATAACTGTACCCAATGTATCTTGTTGACAGGTTCCGGTATGAATGCGAAGGGCGGTCAGCGGGTTCGATTCCCGGCGTCAACAGCACGGCGGAAAACAAGACGTACCCCACTCTGAGGGTCAAGGACTATGTGGGCCCGTGCACCATCGTCGCGTCATGTGTCACCAAGGACGAGCCCTACAGGTAGGAAAGCAAGACGTACCCCACTGAGGGTCCGGGCATTAGGGCCCCTGCCTGCACTACATCATCGTGGCGGCATGTGTTCCTTGAGGATTACAAAGCTTTTACAGTAGGTAGCGAAAATTACAGTATTATAACGTTTGCAATGATTCGTGGTCATGGCTTCTGACACTGTCTAGTTTAAGAACTTCCGATAATCTCTCCTCAACACAGAGGAGGTTGGAGTATAACGGCATAGCATCGAATCGAAGGATATCGGTGGGTATCGAGCTGACTTTTTGCGTATCAGGCAGACCGGGACGTACGCTCCACAGTACCTTTCCCATCAGTACCATTTTCGACTTCCCCAAACATTTGGGGATTTTGACCATTAAGGTTTTATAAAAACCACCATGTGGTGCGTGGTGCCCTTGCTTTTACGTTAGTTAGTCGCCAAATGCGACATCCTTGGTTGAATTGTTCTTGTACCACAACTGTGGTCGCCCAACAATGTTCATCATTTTAGTATGTACCAAATGTTCAAAGTAATGTGTATTAACGGTTCAATGTTGTGGTTCTTTAGGCCGCACCCCCACAACCTGGTGGGGCGCGAGCGCTGCGACCGCGGGGTGTGCACCATCCGCGCCAACATCACGGAGGAGAACCCGCTGGTGCCTTTCAAGAACCTCGGCATTCAGTGCGTCAAGAAGAAGGACATCGAGGCCGCGCTGCAGCAGAGAGCGCAGCTCAGGGTCGACCCTTTCAGGAGTAAGTACCCTAGGTCTAGTCTAGTGTCATGTACATAGAGTAGAACTGCATTTGACCAGGACAAGATTCTATTAGATGGGGGCCTCGTGCACAGAGATAACGCTTTATAGAGCGAGGAAAGTTTTATCTTGAGATTGGAAGACCAGTTTTGAACTTTACTAGCGCTGAGAGTTGATACTTGATACTGTCCTTAGGTAGATGTAGATCATCGTTTGCATATCAATAAATAATGAAAAATGGGAGCTTATGTTCTTCAAAGTAATTGAGTACTATGCAATAAAATGTAATGCGCTAGCCTATAGTCAAACTCAATTAAATTGGGCTGCGGCGAAAGGAGCGTAGTTTTTGAATCGCGAGTCGCGTAAAATGTTTTCGTTCAACAGAAAAGATTATAACCCCGTGAGGCATCAACAGCCACAGAAGACTTTTGTAGAAACTAATTTTTTGCGACTAATTTTACGCGACTTCCCTTACAACTTAAAAATACGCTCGTTTGGCGTCAGCCTTAGCTTGTTTTGTGGTTTTCTGTAATTTCCTTCAAAGGTCAAAAATCTCAAGGTAATGTAAATAACATACCGTTGTGTAAACACGCGCGACTCAATGCGGGTAAACATTATTCTGATTTCTGCGCCCGCTGCGATGCGATGTGCTAAAAGCTAAATCCGATACTGGGTCAGCCGCACTCCATTTTAGAATTATTGCAGTAACTAGAGCAGTTTCATTTCAAGCACCAAGCCAGTACGCCCGCCCTAGTTTGATTTCTCGCAAAATTTACGCTATTCTGCTATGACATAGGGTTCGAAATCGTATAACTTCAGTAGATTTATTTGTATTTTAGATTTAGTCAATAATTGAGTGACCCGGAGGGTTCGTTTCTTGTTTTTGTTAAACCATTGGACTTACTCATCGATAACTAATCGATGCGCTTCATAATTTGGGGGTAATTGCCCATAATCCCCACGCTGGGCATGCGGGTTGGTGATCGCAGTACGGTGGTTGTTCTGCAGAGGGCGCTGCTGCCCACCCCCCGGTTTGTTTCCCTTAGTCGCCTCTTACGTACGACACCCACGGGAAGAGTTGGGGTGGTGAAATTCTATGCCGTCACCACACGGCAATTATTATTAGTTATTAATTATAATAATAATGCTCGACAATTCACACAGCATTATCTAGCCCCATGCTAAGCAGAGCTTGCTTTATGGGTACTATAAGATAACTGATATACTTAATAATATACCAGTACATAGATAGATATTTTTTATTATACATAGAAAACGACCAGAACACTTTTTTTTTTGTAGTTCCTAATAATAATAAAAATAAATAAAATAAAATAATTTATTCAAAAATAACTTAAGACAAATGTTTAACAAAAGAATAATAATACTTAAATTCTAATGATTACCTGTGCCTGAACTAGGTAAAACCTGTATCTCAGACAAAATTGCTGACAACGAATACAATCCGTATAATCACACAAATAAAATGAAACAAAGCGACAGTGCAGATTTTAAAAATAACTTACTCTAACTACGCTAAACTAGGTTACATTAAAGAAGTATCATAGGCATATGATAAGATTTAATACGGATAATGTAAAACATGTAAGTAACATCTATTATATAAATACCTATAACTATATTGTTTACTGTATCGACACTTTTGCGCCTCCATGTGTAATGTGTAGTACGAAACGTCCTTATCTAGAACAGTATTTTGGTTAATTTTTGTCCATAATCTGTTGTTATGACTAGGTATTATGTTATGTAATCTCAATGTTAGTTGTGTTATCAAAAAAATGCTGGAATTAAATGGAATGGAAGTTCGTTAAACATGCAAATAGTAACTGATTAGATTAGAGGTCATGCAATAAACCGACTAGGAACATCATTTGGACCATAAAATAACACCATAAAGATATACTTGTACAACGCCATAATATATTATTACATCCGACTTTAATTAAATGCGAAAGTTGCGGATGAATGTTTTTTACATATTCACGCCGTAACTACTGAACGGATTGAGCTGAAATTATTATTATCTATCCTTAATCAGTTCCCATTCCCATGAGATGGAATTAACCATTGAACGTTTGCATAGAAATAACGCGTACGAAGCCGCGGCACAAACTAGTTTAACTTAAAAACAAACAAATACAAGTAAGTTGTAAGTTTGTTATAAAATTATTAGAATGTTTAAAAGACATTCAACCCCTTTCCCATAAATAAGTTATTCTAGGGTCGATAACGGACCCTTCCCCCAACTTGTCCCTTCAGACTTCCGGTAAAGGGGAGCTAACACTTTCATGTTCTTGCATTAATTGTTTGTTACTAAATCAATATGAACTCAAAAAATAGTGCTGCGTTAATGCGTTTGGTAACTTTGTTTGAATTGAATAGGCTTCTTCGAACTACTGGACAGATTTGAAAAATTCGCTCACCAATATAATCCTAAATTTTCTATGCAATATTCTATGTATAGAACTAGAGAATATTGGAATATTTTCAAAAAGTTAGGGATCCGCATGAAAAATTATTTTTTTTGTAAATACCCGTGCGGAGCCGGAGTGGACCACTAGTGAGAAATAAATAAGATTTTCTGACGAAATGACTTTTTTGGTGCATGATATTGATAAGTTATTTATGATAATTTAAAACAGTGCAATCGATTCATGATGAACACCTTAATATGGATAAGAGTCAAGAGTAGAATAGAATAAAGTGGTGGAAAATGATCCACTTGGGCTTATGGATCAGAGTGGAACAAATTGTCGAATGTTATCTATCAATGGAGCTTGGCGGAAACAATCTTGCAATCATACAAACTGTACTCCAAATTACGAGCACGTGTATGGTCTAGTATGGATGCAGGTCCCTTAGTTACGTATGTGCTGGGCAATCGATTAGGTAATGCTCCTATTCCGGCTCGAACAAAGAGTTATGTTGATATTTCGGTCCTGCTATTTCTGTGCGCAGGCGCTAGGCGGCCGCGGCGCGTGCGCACAGAATAAAGACAAATCCCGGTAGCGGGATCGCTAGACGAAAACTACATGAGTACGAGTAAACGCAAACTCTGGGTTATGCTCAACTAAAACTCTTATTTTATTGAGAACTAGCTCCTACCCGCGGTTATGTTTACCTGATACTTAAATTAAACAAACTTCTAAGTTCGAAGACAACAATGTAATGGAATTACTGCCCGCAGCTTAGCGTATTTCCGAAATAAAAAGTATTATTTATATTGTGGTTAGTGTGGTAGCATTCAGGAATAACTTAGGTAGAAATATTAATAATTTTACTCATACGAACATAATGCTAGCTAGATAACAATAAGTATCTACTTGCTAGACTTAGGTTAGGTGTTTACAATTTTATAGGGTGCCAAGAAGTTGTATGATATTGTAGGTCAGTACAGCAGTATCAGTGAATAACTTAGCTCGATGATGCTGTGTGGATTGTCCGGCATTATTTATTTATTTTATTTATTGTATCGGACCAGTAGCTCTGGCCGGTGAACATCCACTAGCAGACAAAATTACAAAGTTATCTCATTCTAGGTTTCTATTGATTTCTTTGAATTATTTATGTCATTAAGGCATAATAGAAACAATATTCTACCTGATGACTTTACATTACTACCATTTTATTATTACTTTACATTATTACCATTCCAGTATTATTTAATAAAACCAATTCACAGGCATTACTTGAAATATCCAAAACGGAAGAAAAACTTTATTGATGATGACTTTAAGAATTTACATATCACAATATTGATGACTGACCATCTGGGTTCTCAGAAATACATCATTAGAAAGAGCTAACAGCCGCAAAGTAACGTAAATAATTATCACAGTTACAGCCTTTGTTTACATGCAGTTTGCACTGGCGCGGTCGTTGGTTGGCGGTGTCAAGAGTAAGGTCATTCTACCGATAGCTGCAATACAAAGATCCTAAAACGTGCTTTATGGTAGTAAACTAAATACAGGGTTATATAATACTAGCGGCCCGCCCCGGCTTCGCACGGGTATTAAACAAAAATTTCAGATATTATACACACTAACACGATGGGTTTCATAGTTTGCATACGGATCCCTTACTTTTTTAATAGCATTGGGACTTTTGACATTGACTTGCACTCCATAACTGACATTGGTCGTAGAGAAAAAGCAAGTACCTTGCGCTATTGTATATTCAACCTCTTTTTCTATTCAGACGTGCCATAATAGAAAATGAGGTTGAATATACAGCAGACGGTTAAATTATTGAATTTTTCATGCGGATCCCTAACTTTTTTGAAAATATTATATAGCCTATGTTCATCACAGCAAATTTAGGATTCTAATGGTGAAAGAATTTTTCAAATCGGTCCAGTAGTTTCGGAGCCTATTCAATTCAAACAAACAAACATACAAACAAACAATCAAATCTTTGCTCTTTATAATATTAGTATAGATATGTAGATGATCAATAACCTTTTAAAGGCGACTTGAGTTTATCAAGACTACAACAACATTTGTTCTATGACTTTGTCTAATTCAATGATTTTATTTCGAAAGAAAAAAAATAAGTAAATTTGCAGTGATCTTCTTTGCCGTATAAGTAATAATATTGTATTATGTATATCAGTCGTCTAGTACCCATAAAACAAGCTCTGCTTAGTTTGTGGCTAGATGATGCTGTGTGGATTGTGGAACATGATTGATATGTTCCAGCCGGGTTCGACTCGCGCACGTACCCGTCGATCGAGCTGAACTCGGTGCGGCTCGCGTTCCAAGTGTTCCTGCCGGACGCGACGGGACAGATGCGGCTGGCGCTGCGCGCGGTGGCCTCCGACGTCATCCACGACAAGAAGGCCATGGGCGACCTCTGCATCGTGCGCGCCTCGCACTGCTCCGGCTCCACGCGCGGCGGCACGCAGATGATCCTGCTCTGTGAGAAGGTACGTCCAAAGATAATAAAACCACTACGTGGTACGTCTACTACTAAATAGTGCTGGCGCTAGTTTACCTTCTATACCTACCTATTTATTCGTCATAAGAAAACCTGTTTCGATAGCTCTAACGGAAGGGCACCGTTTCTTATGTGGTAGCTGGAAACACGGCGCTGCAAGTTTCCGCTACATCGTCTGGGACAAGCATAAAGATAAACTCGAGGTATTTTTTTCCGAATACGTCGTGCAGCCTGCCTTATGGATCAGTCGATAGTGCATTGTGGCCACAACTTACTACACTACCGAGTGATGGCTTCTTCGTTCGCTAAATAACGGCAATAAAACAATGCTGAATGGTCTCATAACAAGAACTTCCAAATTCATGAGCGATCTTACTTTCTGGTTTTTGTAAGTGGATCACTAAAAGCTTCTGAAAATCCCAATTTGAAATAGGTTTCACGTCAAATGCGACGATGGGAGCGAGTTTCGTACTACTCACGTCTTACGGCTCTTAGCATCCAACATCAGAAATTTCTGGTGGCGGAAGTTAAGATCAGTTTGGGCTTGGTTAAGTATTTATAAGTATTATATTATAAGCTTGGTTATCCAAAAGCTTTAGTAAAATCCTCCGCCAGACATAATCCCCTGTGTGAGCCCCCTCTGGATGATTCGAGTAATTACCTGGCTGGAATTCGACAGCCCGGTGTTACCTGAACTCTACCTGACAACTTCGTTTAAGACAGAATTGACCAGCCTTATCGAACCTCCGCCCAGCTGCTTGCCTAGTTATACATTTGAAGTCAAGAGAAAGTTCAATGGTAGTACTTTATCCGCTTGCTCCATCGCTCACTAGCAGTGTAGACAATAATGTTATTTCTAATCATCTTTTGACTTCAGTAATGAGTTTTCATAAGCACCGCAGGTTTGTCGCAAATATTGGATTTTCTACTCATGTGGTGACGAGACATTTGCGGGCGACGGGGTAACGATTCCCTCTCACTCACTACAGGAAACTTGCTGATGAATCACGTGGGATGGGAACTAACCATGCGTTATTGTTGTTACTTATTTCACTATCGATGACCTTATTTGTTATTGATACCTTTGAACTAAAAGTTACCAAAAACGTCCCAAAAATATGCATACCTACATTGTGAGGTGAAGTTTTTAATTTGAACGGTTTAATTTGAATCTTCCTCCCGCAAGTTTTACTAATGATATTTGACGAGGAAGTAACAGAAATGACGGCTAATCTACATCAAATCTGTCAGAACTACAGCTCTCAAACAATCCCTAGTTATTTATGACTTATGGTTTTATCCCAGGTTAATTTACAGCAAATCTGTCAAAACTAGAACTCTTAAACATTCCGTAGTAATTGATGAGTTGTGTTTATATTGCAGGTGTCGCGGGAGGAGGTGACGGTGATGTTCTACGACAAGTGCGGGTGGAAGGCGCCCGCCACCGTGCAGCTGGTGCACAAGCAGGTGGCCATCGTCATCGAGACGCCGCCCTACCGCGACCCCGCCACCAGCGACCATGTCAATGTGAGTCCATGTCTGTGATCATTTATTGATTGGCCGTGTGGTGCCGGCATGAGTTTCACCACGCCAACTCTTCCCGTTATTGTCGTAAGTGGCGACTAAGGGACACACACCGGGGGGCGGGCAGCAGCGCCCTCTGCAGAACAACTCCACCAAACTGCGATCCCAACCCGCATGCCCAGCGTGGGGTATTGGCAATAACCCCCAAATGATCAATAATGGCATCTATGGCGGTCATTAGGGGAACTAGAGGTCCAGCAGTGGACTATTTTAGGCTGATGATGAATAATGAATAAATAAATAAGTACCTATATGTTATCTAGTCTCTTACAATTATATAGTCATTTAGTGCTCATAATACAATTTCTGCTTAGCTTGGGGTTAGATGATGCTGTGGGGATTGTTCAGCATTTTTATTTATTACAAGTTTGCCCTTGCGTTCCTAACACCTCCCTTCCAGGGGTGTGGAAACGCGTAATAAGGTATCATATCTTAATAGTTTATCTTATTAAAGTAATAAAAGATACGCCTATGCCTAGCAGATAAGGATGCCAGGCTTTTGATGCTTATTAAACAAAAAATAGATTTGAGTATGTTTTGTGAACTCATCAATATAATCATCTCATTCGTTCCGCAGGTGGAGTACCGGCTGCAGCGCGGCGCGTCCCCCGCGGAGGACGACCAGAGCAAGCCCTTCCCCTTCGAGTACATCCCCGAGCCGGAGTCCTACCCAGGTACCCGCCGGCCGGCGCCCGACCTGGCCGCGCTCGCCGCGCTCCTCTCCGCCGCCGAGCGCCCCTCCCCCTCCCCCTCCCCGGACCGCACGCCCCCCGCGGACCCGCCCTCCAGCCGCGCCTCCCCCGCCCCGCACTCACCCGACACCCTCGACGTGCAACTGTTAGATCCCACTGAAAAGAGCCTCAACGAGCTGTTGGACCAAGTGGCGGAACTAGATGAGATCTATTCTGAGAACCGCACCCGACTTGAGAATGTCTCCTTGTCTGTTGACGATACGGAGGAGGACTTCAACGACGCCGGGACGTACACGAGCCTTCAGCTCGCGTTCCGGAACCCGGTGGACATCGCGGAGCCGGAGCGCGCGCCCTACGAGGACGTCCAGGTGCATTCGTTCCGCGGACCGATCATAGAGTTCACTCATCTCAAGCCCGAGTCCGATGACGCGCCGCCGCTGCCGCCTAAACGCGTCCGTAAAACCTCCAACTCGTTCAAATCTAGCCAGACTTCCGTAGATAGCATTCTGAAGCCTGGAAAACAAATACCGGTCACGCGAAATATGGAAGCTCTTAATAATAAGGGTAAAGTTATCAGTGCAGCGAAAAGCGAACCTGCGCTACCGCCGGCGAAGAAACGTTCCTTCTTCGACCGTTTCTTCCGCAGAAAGCACAAGTCCCCCGCGCCCAGCGTCGTCTCCGAAGGGAAGAGAGATTCTAAGATGAAGCCGGTCGGTCGCTCCGTCAGCAGCGTATCGGGCATCAGACCCTCTAAGTTCAAATCGTCCGCGTCGCACGCGTCTCTTAAAGACAACACTTCGACCGCCGGCCTCAGCTACGCGGATAGCATAACGCATATCTCTCTCCACGCGGACGAGAACGAGAAATCTGCTTCTCAAACATCCCTTCGTAGGCCCGCGAGTATGCACCCCATCCCGCCGACGGATGGCGGCACCATCCTAGTCGCAGAAAGCGTTTTAGCTCTAGATGCGAACGCATTTAAGAAGCTGCAGGACGATTTGGAGCTAACTGACGCGGAACACTACGCCTTGTACATGGCGGTGGCGCCGCACGCCACGGTGTCGGAGTTTGACGAAACTAGCTGCTACTATTCGCCGATAGATGGCAGCAAGTTTCAAAGCTAATTTGAGTTCTGGTTTTAATCGACACCACTTAATTATTTGAAGTCTGTCCTTCCCTTTTTGATTACATTTACAACTTTCCAGTCTGATAAAAAGACTGAGGCGGTATTAACTACTCGAGTTATAACGACGTCAGACGTTATTCGTCAGGTTGTCGCAATTTCTAGTCCATCTCGAATGCCAAAGATTTACACATTACCCAAAATGCCCTTCCTAGTCAATTTATACCAAAATATACTGCAGATCATCAATAATACTGTGTCTGAATTAAAAAAAAATATATTTAATTAATTATAAAAGGAAAAGTCTCATTTCTTTTACCATATAAGAAAGGTGTTTATTGATAAAAAATTTGGGCCTAATAGTGTTCTGCAGTATATTTAACATTGTTTTCAGATATTTTTTGTTGTTTATTATGAATTATGATTGTTTACTAATCTATACCTTGAATGTTCTAGTTAAGAAACGGAAGACCTTGATACAATCGTTAATACATTACGACGACAGTAAGTGTCTACCTACTTTGTTCACTCTGTGCTGTGATAGGTGCAAGGGATAAATTACCTTATGACAATAAACTCAGGCCTACTTTTTATTCGTACCTATACTTTAACTCCTAGAACATTCTTTATATCAAGCAAATACAAATAAGGTTAAATATCCATTGCGCCCCTCATATCACAGAAGAATAAACTTAAATTAAACTATTATAATGGGAGTATATTTGTGTATTTGGATGCTACAATTACACATTGTGAGCTGGTGACGGATTTTATGTACTATTATAATTATATATTTCACAGTAATATAAAATACAGTTACTAACGTTATATAAAATATTAATAAAACCTAGCTAATTTATATATAATAATAATTCCCCTATAAACTAACTCTCCTAAAGGGCCTGTGTGCTGTTGGCTTCGGCCCCAAGCATGCCTCCCAAAGGATCATGCCACTATTTGTTCATGGAAATCAGAAACACATTAATACTTAGTTATAATATTGCTGGATAATCCACTTGGCACCAATAGCCACAAAAACTTATCCATTTTCTGTTAATGGATGACATTTTATTAGTACTTTTTTTTAATATAATGCCATCGCTGATGGGTGTCACAAAATCTAACTATGAAATACAAAAGTGTAAATAGGGACAAAATATTTAAAAAAATATATTATTCTTTTTTATTTTTATTCTAGTGTAAGTTTACTAACATGGTGTTACTAACACGTATTACTTACCTAAAGTAAGACCTCAGTGCAACCTTTGGCTTGTGAATCAGTACAGGAGTTGGCGACATTGCCAATAGTTGCTTATTTATTCTCTATGTTTTGTGTAACTTCGCGTTAAGTATTTATTTAATCTATTCATAATAATTTTAAAACTTCTGTAGCTTTTTCAGCTATCAGAAGTTTTAATGTAACATTTTAACTGTAGATGACGGTTTTATGAATACGATAATGTTATTTATTTGTTAGTCTTTGGTGCTTTGTTATATTGTCCGATATGCTTAAATTGTTCTGTTAAGTCTTTCGGTGTAGCTTATCGACAACACAGTGCAACACAGTGTGGTTATCAAATAGTCTAAATAAATATGAAACTGAGAGAGCCCTATGTCTGCATAGCGTGTATTCTACAGTTGAACTGCTAGAACAATTGTCTAGTCTTAGCTAATGTGGATATGTGTGCTCACTTCACTTGTAAACAACAAGAAGTCGCTGAATTGTGTGACCTATATTTATGATGTGCACAGAGTTTAGAATTGATTGAAACTTTATAAATCTTTGCAAATTTTTCCTGCTGTTTATGTAAGCATATTACATATTGTATTGAATTTATCCATAACTGTATAAGTACTGTAGTGTTTTTGAATGTTTGGAAATTAAATTTTTAACAATATTTTCCTACGGTATCTTGATCTTTGAAAATAATTTATCATGATATAAATCTTTACCTATGAAATTGCCGTTTTACATGGAACATTTCTCAATACAAACATTTTTGTATATTTTTTCTAACGACAAATTTTATTCCGGTACTATTTTGTGCGTAGCCCAATTTATAAATAAACTACTTTATAGATAAAAAAATACAATTTATTGAAAGTGACAACACGGCAATTTCATTATGTTTAATAGGTACATATGATATTAGATTTTAACATATATTTCTAGTTTGTTATGCTATTTTTGAGTGTTTAGAAGAATTTATCTAAAAAATTATAAAAAATATTTGGAAAATATTTATATTAGAAGTGGTTGGTCAAACAGTGCACAGCTAAGCTGAATACGAAAATTCTTTAGTATAATTACGAACATATTAGGTCCTTACATATGAAATTGGCGTTTTGTATGGGAGGAACAAAAAGTCGAATATTTTTTAATATAATATATTTAATTAATCAAAGTATGAACCATTATTTTCTATGCACTTTTGCCATCTTATAGGTAGTTCATTGATCCCTTTACTAAAAAAACCAGTCGGACGGGAATCAATAAAATCTTTGAAGGCGATTTGGACTGCCCCATCGGAGTTGAATTTTTTCCCTTGCAAGAAGTTATCCAAATTTCGAAAAAAATGGTAATCTGTTGGAGCAAGGTCCGGGGAGTACGGAGGATGTCTTAAACAACCTAGGCTGGTCAATCGCTCCACGCCACTGCTGCTTCACGACAACGCTAGACCACACACTGCGCAACAGACGGCTACTAAATTAGAAGAGCTTCAATTGGAAAGTCTAAGACATCCTCCGTACTCCCCGGACCTTGCTCCAACAGATTACCATTTTTTTCGAAATTTGGATAACTTCTTGCAAGGGAAAAAATTCAACTCCGATGGGGCAGTCCAAATCGCCTTCAAAGATTTTATTGATTCCCGTCCGACTGGTTTTTTTAGTAAAGGGATCAATGAACTACCTATAAGATGGCAAAAGTGCATAGAAAATAATGGTTCATACTTTGATTAATTAAATATATTATATTAAAAAATATTCGACTTTTTGTTCCTCCCATACAAAACGCCAATTTCATATGTAAGGACCTAATATAATTAATATTAACATTATTAGTGAATTGCCTATATTATTTTATTGCTGATATGAAACACTATGGGTTTTCAAATAAATCTTATTTAAACTTTGAAAAACGTATCTGTATTTTTATGAAGTTTTATGAACCGATCTGTATTTTACTATAAAAGTCTGTAAAGTTTGAAATGTGTAAGAACAAACAGTGTATGTTAAGGATTTTTCACTTTTGTATTAAAATTACTCTAGTCTAGCTTGAGTGGTGCGAGATTCTATTAATGTGCTAATAAGAACGTTTTTTATTTAATACACAGCCGCGTCTATGGTATACTCTTATGGGCTAAAGGGTTTTTAAAAAGTATTTACTTCATAATTTGAATTAAAACACTACTTACTTGGGCATTTTACTTGGTTGATGGTTAAAAGTAAATGTTAACTTCTTCCCGCGGCATCGCATGCACTAATATCAGATATTGCTCTTATATATCTAGAACTAAATCTATGAAAAATTTTAAGACCAATATGTTGTAAAGATTTGATGTGAATGAGTAACAATAATACATTAAATCTTCACATAATAGTATGATAGATGGACGGTTGGTCATCTCTTACTATTTATTTTAAATTTGTTGTTTATCATGGTTGCCCTCAAATAGCCCATTCAGTATTCCGAACAGTATCCACCACCCTACCCTAGCTCTAAGCACAGAGGACAAGGTACGACCCGTTTGATGTGGCATGGTTGTGGTATCTTATTTAGACGTTTTTCTTTATCTTGTTCACACATATTCATGTTAGCTTTGATTTTAGACCATAGATGTTTTTGCATGTGTTGGTTTGAGTTGCCTTTGGAAAACAGTCATGGAAATATTTGTTTGAACTTTGTACTTATACGTACTTGAATTGTGTGCAATAAATTGTTAAAATGATATAAATACGTAAATGTTTGGTATAAAGTTATATTGAGCCAGAAAATTGATTTCCATTACTGTTACAGCATGTTTTTTCTCGAATTTGTTAGTTTGTGAATAGTTATTTTCAAATAACAGGACTTAATAAATTATTAATTAAAGTTTAGTAGTTATAGTTTTTGTGCTGTAAGAATGCATGTCTAACGTTTCTTGGTTCTCGTTTTCAAACGAAACTCTTGTACTTATAAATAATATTTGTGTATTTTAGCTTAGTGCTTCGTATTTTTAACTGAAACTTATCTATGGAATACTTTGTAATGTGTGTTACCCTTACAGGACCACCTCCGTTTCAAGCCGACCACATCAAAATCGAACCTAGTAAGTTGTGTCCATTAACTTTGTTTCTAGCTTCTGCTTTTTTTCCCCACTTTTTCTGCAGTTGGTATCTAATATTAAGAAAAAATTTAGAGCAGAAATTCCAGAGAGTATGCCATGGGTAATTCACAAATCCCACTTATCCAAAGTTAAAAGATACGTCCAATTCTTAAAGGCTGAGAAAACCCCTTAAGTAAAGTGCACAAAATAATGTACCAACTGAACTCTGCAAGCGGACTTACTGATGCGCGTCTGAATGTATATTTCGCGTAAGAATCGGAAACAATGGGATTGAGAGTGACGTCATCTTTAACGCTGACCTGCAGCCTTACTGTCTAACTTGTAATCCATTACCAATGAACTTCAAACCGATTACCAGTTGTAGCCCCAGTCAGAATGTTGTCGGTATTGTCTAAAGGTATCCAACTTTCAGCTATTTACACGATACGAAAGTGACAATCTAAGTCCAGGCTAGGTTTGAAATGCCAATCTGAAGCCGATTACGATTACCAGTTGAGTTAAACAATAGAGCCGCTGCTCGATTCATTCTGATCAGAGCGGGACAGCATGAGACATGACGTCAGTAGTTACTAATATCATTCAAGTATGTATGTTTGAACAATGTATGTGTTTAGTTGTGGAGCGGTCGCCGACACACATGACGAGCCCGCCGCACATGTACTCGCCGGTCTCGCCCTACCAGGAACAACAACAGGTAAATGTTATACCTACTAGATATACTGCACTTGGTACCTAAGTATACAATGATGGTAAGAACGCTGAATATCAGAAAGGTTGATCATATGCCCGATATTGTCAACCATTGTCCGTGGCAAGAAATTGAGACCGCATTCTCCGTCTCAGGTCATGTTCACTGTGCCACATAAACAATATAAAACATTCATTAAGCCATTATCCTCTCGCGCCTTTTTTCCCGGTCTATTAGTATGCATTCCATTCCACATTTTGATTTATTTTTAACTATACTGAATAGGTACGGTAGGGATTTTGGCAGGAAGAATATGTTACAATTTTATTAAAAAAAAAATAACGTCAGTAAAGCATAATTGAACTATCTTTCCAGCAGCGCTGGGTAGGCCCGGGCGGCGACGGTATGCTGGGCGTGCCGCGCGCCGGCGCCGGCTTCAACCCCTTCCCCGGCGACGTGCAGTGGCAGTACCAGCCGGCGCCGGCGCAGTACCACGCGCCCTCCCCGCTGCAGCTGCAGGGCGTGTCCCCCGGCCACGTGGGGCACGCCTCGCCCGCGCTGCTCCCCCTGGGGCAGATGTCGCCGGCGCACCAGCTTCAGGGGTATCAGCAACAACAACAACAACAGCAACAGGTAGATATAGTTACATACAATAATTTGACACTTGCAAATATTGGAGTAAACTTGACTTTCGTAAACGTAATTATGTAAGTTTTAAGTTGCACTGTGTACCTTCTATTCAATCCGTTCAATTTGAAGTAAAGAAGTAACAAACATCTTCCATCCAATTTTTGTTTTATATTTAGCGCAATATTAGTGTGATGTCATTTCAAGGTAAATGAGTTAAACAGACAATTAAAATTCACTCACAACAAAACCGTGGCACATCCTACATTGAAGTGCTCATCAAAAGTTAAATTTTCCACAGGACATCATTGTGAATATCCTTGAGTCACTGGCACTCAACCTGGGCAGCGACTGAGCAAGGTATCATACACGTATTATGATACCAATGCCTAAAAGCCTATCCTGTCCTTTATGACTTGTCGGAAGCGTAACTTTTGATGAGCATATCTATATGAAAAAAAAAATATATATTTCTGTAACAGGCTTACAATAAGTTATTTCATAGTTGAGACCCTCATTTAAGTATAAGAAAACTTGTGTTTGAGGATCTCGCTCTTCTATAACAAACGTTACAGATTACAATATTAGTGAAACAAATTAACATGGAAAAACTTAAGATCTTATATCTATTTTAAGTTATATATCTATATAACTTATAAGTTGATATATAGTTAATGTCCCAGCAGATGGAGACAGGTGGGGCGGGGGGCGTGGAGCCGGGCCCGTCGCTGTCGGGGCTGCTGGCCGCGGACGCGCCGCTCGCGCTCTCCTCCGCGGACCTCTTCAACCTCTCCTCCATGGCCGACCACAACCTCAGCGACAGTCTCAACCGGCTCTCCACTAGTGATCTACAGTTCTAGGCATTACTGCTTTCTCTGCTGATCTACAGACCGAATTCTCTGGTGATGTAGATCTAGAAATAACCGTTTTCTCTGGTGATGTACAGTTCTGGAAATAACTGCGTTCTCTGGTGATCTACAGTTCTAGAAATAACTTTTTCTCTGGTGATGTACCATATCTAGTACAATCGAGTTTGTGCTCTAGTGATCTACTTCTAGAATAATCTAATATTTGCTTTAGTGATGTAAATTACTAGAATAGACTCTGATAACAACAGTATGGACAATTAATGTACGCCCGATTAACGTAGCTGACAATACACTACGCCGACATTGAAAAATTGAATGATTGTCTAAATCCTGCTGCGTAGTGAAACAAAGTGGATTGTGGCCTTGTACTGTATGTACATGAAATCTCGTTCTGTATTCTGATCCGTTTCTGTTGGGCTAGAGACGTTGACTCACTTACTCCAGAAACAAAGTGAGGTGCCTAACGGAGGGAGACAATTGTGTATGTGTAACAAGCGATAGTGCACTGATTGAAATTATTAGAACTGAAATAAGTAAAGTGAATTTCAGATTGGAAATATAGTACTGTTTTATAGTGATTTAAATGATAGGGCAGTCATTGTCATCGAATGAATTATAGTGATTTGACTGGCCCCATCCCTGTCCAATGGTTGTAACTATAATCTTGCTATAAATGTTAGTACAGCAATATTATTGACCTCAGCTTGTATGAAAGTAAACGTCACAAATTAAAGCTTGGTGTAAAATTATGAAATTATTGTTAATTTAGTTTGTATCAGCATTTTCAATGCCCAATCATCAATGCATGCATCACAATGACTAGGAAGGGCCATTAATTGATATCAGGTCAATTTGACATCTTCCTTTGACACATTTTGCACATCACATAATCTTACACCTTGATAACTTCATTATTATAGTTTTAGATGTAATCATGGTCCCGTCAAATATTTCCAAGTGTATTATATAGTTCGTTTTTGTTTTAATTTTCTCCAGTGAAATAGACCTTCACGTATCTCATCACAAAATATTATGTTAACCAACTTCACTCATACACAATACTTCGACGATATTAAACAATAAGTGGTGTTATTTTAGTTATATCTAGTTTTAATGGTTTATACATAGATCTCAGTTTATGAAACTGCTTATGAACAACAGTTTACAAACAGAAAAATGGTAATTTTTGGTCAATACCATTTCTCCCCGTGAGATATGCCTATTGGGGTCTTATTACCAATACTAATAGTGGCGTTTAAACGAAAAGTGCGCTTAATACGTAATAAAAGTTATATTTTTGTGGTTCATACTTTTTAAATTATTTTGGAGCGCAGTACTTTTTGACTGCCTTTTAAGTAGTTTCTTAAGGATTAAAGTAAGATAAGGTAAAATAGGTAAAAGATCATAGGAATCATAGCGCTTTTGGATATATTTTGGAACTATATACATGCTAAAAGCTTTTGTAAGAATAAGAGAAGTGTTTTAATAACTTCTACCTACTCAGGGTATCTATAATTATAGGTGTTGGTATTATCGCCATAATGGCGTTATCACCCTGTAGAAAGAAGTAAGTACCTTTGTACTAATAGAGTAATACCCTAGTACATATCACTTTTCTTATTTAACGTAACAAACAGACAAACGACCCTATAAAATGTGCAATAACGCATTGAAAATGTGAAAATATAGGTATTTTTGTTGTAATTTTTTAAAAGATGTAATAAATTTTATTAAAAACTGAATTTTGTTTAAATACTATTTCCCTACTGACCAGTCCCCATTTTATTAATGTAGCGTACTTTACATCTAGGTTAAATCGAATACATTTTTACCCAACTACCAATTCAGATTCAGATTCAATAACTTTATTTCTTTAGGCTTAAAAAATAAGCACTTAGACAAGTCAAATTTCAAACAGATAATTATTATAAAATATATAGAATAAATATGTTATTGATTTCTCTTCACTTCAATTTTTTGTCCACTAGTGGAAGAAGTGAAAAAGAAGAATTAAAGGGGAGGGTTATAGCAAAATAATAAAATACAACACAAATATTCTTTATTGCACACCAAATAAACCGAAAATACAAGAAAAGAAACGACAAATACAGTTTGCGTTTTACAATGTCAATGTGACTGTGAAAGTATATAATAAAATTCCTAGACACATAAGAGAACTACCTACTAGTATATTTAAGACAAAACTCCGTATGTGGCTCTTAGAAAAATGTTTTTATGACATCAAAGAATTATAAAATCATTAAATTACCTAGTTATATAAGTTAAATATTGTACGTCCATAATTAATGGATAAACTCTTGTTCCGCCTAGCTGATAAGATCTCTTTTGTACACAGTTTCTACAATAAATAAATTTCATTTCATTTCAATGGGCGCACTTATTGCTATGATCGATCTCTTCCAGGCAGCCTTAGAAAGGACAGGTAGCCTTTGATAGGCTAAGTGTGTTGACGGAGTGGCGAATTACATAGAATAAAATAACCTTTAGTTAGAATTTCATCATCATCAGCCCATATCAGTCCACTACTGAACATAGGCCTCTAAGGCCTCCTCTAATGAGCGCCATAGCGCCCTGTCTTCAGCTTGTCGCATCCAGCATCTGCCAGCAGTCTTTCGCAGATCGTCATCCCACCTGGCCGGAGGGCGTCCTACACTACGTTTACATTAGTCAAATACAAATCATTTATTGATAACGAAAGTTACAGTTCAATTTGCTAATTCTCTGAGCTATGTTGATGACTTTAGTTCTCTGTCGGATGTATTCTTTACGAATCCTATCCTTCAGAGAAACTCAGAACATAGCTTTTTCCATACCTCGCTAAGCGACTTTGAACTGGTGGACCAACCCTATTGTGAGTGTCTACGTCTCAGCTCCGTAGGTCATACTCATGACTAGGATGAACTGATTAAAAACTTTCGTTTTTATACATTGTGGTATGGATGACGAGAAGACTCGATATCGAACGCTGCCTAGCCTAGCTCTTTATAATTTTAGTATAGACAAGAACTAAATACTTTAATTTAATACTTAATATACCTGGTAGCTAGCAGTTATAACGGATTTTTTTATTATAAATAATATTCCTTATTTAGCCAGTTTTGAATGAATTAACAGTGCTTTGAATTTGACCAAGTTTGATCCGTACCTAAGCAGTATTTTTTTCTTTGCTTTGGTATTTATTTTTCACGGACTTAGCGTAAATTTAGCTTTTTTAAGGATAACAATCTACTGAGTGGCTTTTATAGATTAATAATAAATAAATAAATAATGCCGGACAATCCACACAGCATTATCTAGTCCCAAGCTAAGCAGAGCTTGTGTTATGGGTACTAGATGACTGATTTAATACAATATTATTACATAGATATTTTTATTAAAGGTACATAGAATACGACCAGAAAACCCTGAATAAACATCTGCAGCCCGTACAAATATTTGTCCCGAGGCGGGGATCGAAACCGCAACCTCCTGCGTCGCAGGCGGACCTTCGCCCACCGCGCCACAGAAGTCGTCGATTGCGACGTTATTCCTACCCATCGTTCATAATCTAATTTTTAAAGTCCACAGATTTTTAAACCTAAGCATGACCTAAGCATTATTTTTTTTGTTCGGATCAATTTTGTGTAACCTCTGCTCTGACTCTGCCAGTGTCAGGGACTATTCAATTCTCGAACGAATGTTCTTTGGTCATTGTCAAAGTCATTTTAACGTCAGTACAGTAACCATAGCAATCAAATAAACCACAACAACAACAACATAAAATTCAACAACGGCAAATTCTCTCTTGAACTTGTATTTCTGAATAAAAATGGGTTACTATCCTGCACCCTCATAATTCTTGAGCATAACTCAGTGCAGTATGTCTGAACCAGCCTCCAATAAGGTTCCTGAACCAAAAAAAGTAGGAGTTTGGGCTGAGGGCACCCGTATTGAAGCAAAGTATGTACTTAACTAAACTTGCCTTCGTTCTTACTATAAAAAAATATCGTTTATGTGCAGTTTACACTTTTACAAGAGTTGACTTCTCTTATTTACAGAGAATTTGTTATACCAAAAAAATCTCCAGACTCCAGTGATGATATCCCAACAATACCAGATTTGGATGATCTGCAAGACATACTCGAAACAGAAATAGGCATGCCTCCACCTGCGTAAGTTAAACTAAAAACTACAGTAGGTACCTAGGTAAAGAAGGAACTGCGCCAATATTTTCCATCCCTACCTACCTCTTTCGGAACTGCTAGCTAGACATAATTAACTGCCACTACCTATATTGTTATATACAAACTAAATTATTGACTCCTTTCAGCTTATAACTCTCTAATTTTATTTACTACAGGACTGACCGCAAGAACTCTGAGACTGCAGATGCCTTGGCAGAAGTAGGAGGGGGCATCCTGGGCACTGCTGACAGCATAGAGGCTGTGCTGCAGGTCCTGAACTCCTACGTTCCAGAAGAGGAGCTGGATACAGCCGACTCTGTGTGGACTGTGGACTCTTTGCTCACCCAGCTGGCGGAAGGTCAAGATTCTTAGCAAATAATTAGTAGCCTTACATAATTTACTCAAATTAGGTACCCATGTTTGTAGTTTGAAGAAATGTTATAAAAATCCGACAATTTGGTAAACAATGATGTAAAATGTTACTAAGTAGTTGGTAAATCTGTAAGAAAGCACTGAATTATTGTAATTATTATAAGGGAAATAGTTCACAATAAGAAAATAAAATAAAAAAAATTATTTCATTTCTTTGGTAGTCTAAGAATTTAGATAGGTAGAGATATCAAAAATGAGACGAATTTTTACTATTTTTATTATTTAAAGTCTTTACAAACTATCACTACTATTTAGTCTACTCAAAATTAAATAAAATGTGGTGCCATCCCATTTTTACTACCTACCTAGATTCTAATAATTTTGCCGCGTTTTCGGGTTCAAGCCTACGTTACGGTTCATAAATGAGACCCGCGAAATATTGAATAATTTGTTCTCTGGGCACTCTTGCGCTGATGACGTCTAGATATTGTGGTAAGCTAAGTTCGAATTTTTTGCTGCACTAATACTTTCGCATTATAACCGCATCGATTAATTCGCATGCGAAATCGAATGCAGATATAAATCTATATTATGTTTAAGTATGAAGTTCCGCGATTGGGTGGTGATACCAGTATACTGTGGTGATACGAAATACGAATGAATCTGTCAAATGAAAGTAGAGACTGAAGAATCGCGGAAAATTCAAAAACATTGGTATGGCAATATGCATATATACATTATTTTGTTATTCCCTCTGCATTGTAAATGATGATGATATTATATATTATAAACAATCAGGTATAAATACTAATACTTAATTGTTTATATTATTAATTATGGAATATAATCATGTGTAATATATACAGGCCTAGGATCTATGTACTTAAGTACCAATTTTTTCTACCAACGACAAGCAGTAATGTAGTAAGTACCTGGTATAGGTACTAAGCGCCAGTAGCGGTGCTACTTTTTGAGAATATCTTAGGATAAGATAAAGATAACAATTAAGAAAGTTCCAATGAAATAGTTGATTCAGTTCACAGATTAGGTATGTATTTATTAACCAACATCTGAATCCCAAAATTCTACTTGAAGTGATACATAGGAGTCACTGTCATCATCACCGTTGGTTTCCCCTTAGGAACTCCACCCTTTAATACTCCACACTACCATAACCCATCAATACCTAGATAAAATAGTCAAGCTTTTCCATCCTAGGGTGATTTCGTTCATCCAAGAGCATTGCTCATACACTCATACTCAGTTGTCATTGTCAAATCGAACAGCTGTTTTTGTTTTGTGCTTTGCTTGTTTGGTTTATTTTCGCGCCAAACTAGCAAGAAAAGAAGGATTTCATTTTTTGTTTGTGTGAAATTTCTTCCAAAATGAAGTTTGCGATACCAGAAATTTCTTGGCACAACAAGGATCCGGTGTTGAGTGTGGATTTTCAACCAAAAACCGACGACAATGGGCCTTTACGACTCGCAACTGGAGGAACGGACACACACGTTTTGGTAAAGACATTATTATTTTCGAATCCTCATTTTATTACACATATGAACCACCACTAAAATACCAGTAACTAATAGAATGATGCATGCTTTCAAGTATGAAGAAACCTGCCTTCCTATGCTGAGTGTTTTCGTTTAGTTAGTAACCTATCTAAAACATAACTAACATTTTCAGATCTGGTACATTTCGACTACGGATTCGGGCTCCGTGAATTTGGAAGTGGCTGCTGACCTGACGCGGCATCAGAAAGCAGTTAACGTGGTGCGCTGGGCGCCGAGCGGACAGCTGCTGGCGTCGGGGGACGATGATTCCTTCATATTCATCTGGAAACAGAAGACGGACAAGGATTCTGCTCCACAGAATAATTTGGAGGGAGAAGAGCAGTATAAGGAAACGTGGGTTATTCATAAGGTAGGTTGAGGTTTCTTCACTAACTCTATACAATAAGATATGCTATGGATCTTGATATCATAGCATATGTACAGTGTATAACATATAGAGTATGGTAAGCCTTTACAGTTTTACCCAGCAGTTAGTGAAGTCAGGTACCATGATGCTGGTTCACTTATCTTAAAATTTTTGTGTCAATACAAATGCAACATCAAATAATAAAATTGTGTTATCTTTGTTGTTATAGACTTTACGAGGACACATGGAAGATGTCCTAGACTTATCGTGGAGCTCTGACTCCTTGTTCCTCGCATCAGGTTCTGTGGACAACAAGCTGCTGCTCTGGGATGTGACAAAGGGCAAGTACTCCTGCATTCTGACCGACCACAAGGGCTTTGTGCAGGGTGTGGCTTGGGACCCCCTGGGACAGTATGTAGCTACTGCCAGTTCTGACAGGTAAATCTACATATAAAAAAAATTCAATGCTGTTTGATATAGACACATCAGCCATAGGCTGCTCATCTATTATACTCAAGTTTATTAAATTAAATTATTACAACAAACAATTGTTTTTATTAACAAATAAATAAATAAATATAGTTACACTCTCTGCTATTTCAAGTTTATTCAGAAGAAGTTAAAAGTGTAAGGTCTTAAGGAAACTTAAAGCCTTCTGTGAGTTAGGTTCTTAGGTCCTAATTGGTAAGGTAGTCAAATAGTTAATGTGTATAGATATGTGATTGATAATAATGATCAGAGCTAGAATTAGAACATAAAGGAAACAATTAGAAATTTGACTGAACCTTCTCAACCTTTCCAGAACATTCCGCACATTTGACATAGCCTCCAAGAAGGTTGTGTCTCGAAGCAGCAAGGCCGTCCTCCCGTTCCCACCCGGGCACAGCCTGCATCACACTAAGGTAACCAAAACTCTGCTCACTTTATGGCTGCATGAGGCTTTATGAAAATATCTGTTTATTATTTACTAGCGACCCCCTCTGGCATCGCAGGGATACAATGCTGATACAAAATCCTTTCCCTTGAATCTCCCTATCTATAAAAAAACCGTATGAAATTCCGTTGCGGAGTTTTATAGATCTAAGCATAGATAAGATAACAGACAGAAAGACACTTAGACAAGTCAAATTTATACAATAAATTATTATAAAATAGAAATGTGTAAAGTGTGATTGATTTTCTCTTCACTAAAATTTTTTGTCCACTTGTGGAAGACATCTTCTCCAGGTCGTTATCAAATGGAGACCCATTTTTACTCATGTCAGATTAGTTTTACATGTCATTACAAATTAGACTAGTATCTACAATTGACATAACTGCAGACTGTTGCAAACAATCAACATGGATTATCTGATCAATCGCAACACCATTTGACTCAAAATCTCTGTAAATAGGCTTCAGCAATATTTACTTTCATGTGTTTAATAATATTTATTGATTTGTAATTTTCTAGCTATTTTCCCAAAATTCGAAGATAAAATAATAATAATTATCTGTGATTTAGTTTTTCTGGCGATATCCGAGTTACCACCAGCATATCGAT